>JACGDI010005777.1:5754-38653 GCA_014898725.1 Jacaranda copaia
ATATATATATATATATATATCCAAATATGTATATTCTTGATTACGAAGAATTTCTAGAGATCCAACAAATAAATTAATTGGCACTATTCGATTCATAAAGACGTAAAAGGTTTTTCTATTATCGAAATGAACAGTATTGGCAAATTATTGTAAGTTTTTGATGAGATCCATAATAACAAATAATATTCTATAAAAAATATAGGTAGAGTTCGGTTTTGTTTTTTGTTTGAATTTATTATGTGTTTTGGGAGAATGAATTATTGGAGAATGTGAAAGTTATTTTTTGATATGTTTATTTATATTTTGAAGAAGTCATTTTTTACTGTAGCAGCCAAATCAATGCTTTTTTGTTGTGTTTTTGTGGTGAAAATGGAATGAAGTAATTTTTTTAATATTAGAATAATAATAACAACATATATATAATATATGTATGTATATATTGAAAAATGTGCATTTTAGAGAAAAAATGAAGATATGTTTGGTTATATTGTCCCAAAATAATATTGTTTCGGGAAAACATAACCAAACAAAATCATAATATTTTCGAAATATCTAATTAGAAGAAATTATTTGCATGCTTTCACTTATCTTTCAAACCACATCAACAACTTTTCTTGAGGAGAAAAAGTAAATAAACAAATAAATTGAGTGTCCAACTTGTTCTAATAATTGTCCTACCTGTTAAAATATTTTTTATTCAGAGCAAAATTATAGGCAGGTGGCATATCAATTTTAGTTAAGGAGTGGGTCGAGTTGATTTTGAAATTGATATTCAATCGTCCAAATTTAAATTTAAAATCATACAGAGGATTAGAGTTGTTGGCAATTATTCAAAGAAAATTTTTTAACAATCAAATGAGTATAATTAGCTTAGTATTGATATCATTCTCACACTTATATATACGAATTGTTAGTAGTCATTTAGTTTATTGACATAAATCTCACACATACACTATCATACATATAGTGTGATGTCAGGGATTCAAACTTATCGAGTGTCTAATGTGCATGTATATAAATATAAAAAATATGTATAAATTTTAAAATTTAAATTCTAACAAATTTTAAATGTGTGCGCGGTGAAAAGACAAGAAATGTCAAACACTAAATTTAATATGTTATAGAAAAGTATCTCAAATTGATTGAGCAGCTTATAAAACTTCAGGCTGCTTCGTTAATTGCAGCAGTTTCTCAAAGTAAGAAACCCATTCATTCTTGATTTAATAGGATATACTTTTCTCTGTCCTTTTTTTTCCTCCCTTAATGTTAGCTAATAATATGTTGGCAGCCTTCGTTCTGGTTCTGCTTCTTTTCTTTCTTGTCCACAAGAATTTATTATGTAGAGCAAAATCAAACGGACTCCCACCAGGCCCATCGGCGTGGCAACTTTTAGCCAACATTTCCGAACTTGGAAAGAAACCCCACGTCGCATTTGCCAGTCTATCCAAAGTCTATGGTCCAATAATGTCTTTACGGCTCGGCAGCCAACTCTTGGTCATTGCATCATCATCAGAAGCTGCCAAGGAAATTCTTAAAACTCACGACAGAATTTTTTCAGGCAGGTTTATGCCTGGGGTATATTACAAAGTCCCGCGAGCAGTAGAGTCATTCATAGGAATGTCCAAAGAATGCAACGAAACATGGAAATTTCTGCGTGGGATCGGCCAAAACTTTATCTTTTCATCCAAATCTGTCGAGTTGAAGGACGATCTAAGGAACGCCAAGGTAGCGGAGATGGTGAAGTATTTGCGAAGCAAAGAAGGCGAAATCGTCAATCTTGAGGATGTAATGAGTGCGACTATTACTAATATCATTAGTAACATGTTGGTTTCAAGAGACCTTTATGACATTAGAGGCTAAAAATGATGAAAAAGTTAAGGTTGATGAATTTGTTGAAATGGTTTCCCATCTGGGATTGTCTGATCTGTTTCCAGCCCTGAAAAGGGTAGATTTTTGGAGCAGACGAAAAGGGAGGGAGATATACCGAAACATTATTTGTGTTTGGGGAGATATAGTAAAGGAAAGACAAGCAAGTCGGTGGAATAATAATGACATTTCCGCTCGGGATTTCTCAGATATTCTAATGGAAAATGGTTGCTCTGATGATCAAATCTGCTTTATATTTATGGTATGAGATTTCTGTTTGGATCCTCTATTTTATTTGATATTTCATTTATAGTAAATGTATTAAATATTTTTTTTATCAAAATAATTGACTAAAAATTATATATACATCTCGTATATTTATCAAGTTAGAATAAGAAATTACATATGAAATAAAATAGAAGTCGGTCCAAAACCGTTTTATCTATACTCTTGAACATGCACAGGAATATCAAGACTAGTATATATGCATTGACATTAAGCTAACTATTCTTGTTTTCATTCTAAATACAATTGATTAATATAATTTTGTGCATTTTATAACCATTAATTGGTCATTCTCATGTTACATTTAGCAGCTGCTGATGGCTGGCACACTTACAACCATCGTAACATCAACATGGTTGATGGTAGAGTTGATTAAACATCCTGAGATTTTGCATAGAGTTCATGATGAAATTCTAAAGGCATTCCGAGGAGATGTGCTGATCAATGAGTCAATTTTAATTGAGTCTCAGTATTTTCAAGCTTGTATGAAGGAAACGTTAAGACTTCATAATCTAGGGCCATTGTTGCTACCTCATCGTGCAATTGAGAGGTGTAAGGTCAACAACTATGTAATCCCAAAAGACAGCGTACTGCTAATAAATACATGGGCCTATTGCATGGAGTCTGAAAGTTGGAAAGATGCTAAAAGTTTCAAACCTGAGAGATTCCTTGGCTCAGAAATAGATTTTAGGGGTACTCATTTTGAACTTATACCATTTGGTGTAGGACGAAGAATGTGCCTTGGATTAAATGTAGCTATAAAAATTATTCAAGTGATGATGGCATCTTTGGTGCATTATTTTGAATGGAGTCTTCCAAATGGCATGAACCCAACGAAAATTGATATGAGTGAAAAATTTGGAACAATACTTAGGAAGGAGGAACCATTGTATGTGATTCCTATGCTAAGGAAATAATTTCTATGCATCTGGAAAATTAATTTACGGAGTGATTGCTTGTACGTAACTCTCATTTTTCGTTTTAGTTGTGTTGAAGATGTGAGTTTGACTTTTGGTTGTGGGGGCGGTTGTGAGATAGATATATATATATATATATATAATGATTGTAATTAACGAGATATATAAAATATTGTGATCACTGTTAGGTTGTAAGATAATTTGTGAAATACTTTCTTAAAATTCCTCCTTCGATTGTGAGTTTGGTTTGAAAATTGTTTATAAAATTATTTGTATGTAAATATTTTTAATTAATATAATTATTACTTTTATTGGATAAATTATAAATAGTTATTTGATAAATATAATATATATATATATACACACCTTAATAATCAAATTGGTATATTAAAACATTACTTTTATGAATTTTGTTAAAAACTACAATTTTTAATGGCAGACGTAATTATAATTGTATAATAATATGATATGTGTACCAAATAAAATTCTCTAATTCATTGAAATGTTTTTTTGTAAGGATAAAATTCTTCACCATTTATATCAACAGATCGACTATCCCTTACTATTTCAACTTTTCTCATCTTTTCAGAAATGGAACCACATTTTGATTTCAAGTTACGTGCAACACAATATAGGTTTGCAAGATCACGTATGTTAGAAAGGTACTTAGATTGAATGGAAGATTTAAATTAAAAGCACATTTTTATATAAAAGAATAAACACCTATACACACGTCTAAAGTTTACATTCATGATTTTTAGCAAATTTCATATTTAGTAAAATAGATAAAGAAATTTCAACCGAAAAAAGCTTAGCCTCCAACTTGTTTATGCGTAGGTACAAGTTTGATAAGATAATGTAGATAATAAATATGATAAATGGAGCTATATTTTTCCAATTGGAATGGAAAGGCCACCTAACAGTTGCAGCAGCACATTTCTTTTGAGCTGATTGAGCTACTGAGGGTAAGTGTAGTTTTATTAAGACTGATATAATTTTCTATTGTTTGATCTATATATCCCCAATCCTAAAAAAGGTAGATTTTTGAAGTAAAGGGAAAGGCGTGGAAATATATATTCCAAAAAATTATGTGCGATTGAGGTATGGTAAAAGAAAGAAGAGCAAGTCGATGAGACAATACTGTAATCTCAGCTCGAAATTTTTGGAATGTTTTAGTGGGAAACGACCTTTTTGATAATCAAATATGTTTTATATTCATAGTTTGAACTTTCTCTTTTGCTGTTGAACACTTGTTAATTACTATAGTTTTGGTCATAAATATAATTGGTTAATGGAACTTTGTGCATTTTACAATCATTCAGCATGGTTAAGTCATATTTATGGTATATTTATAGGGGCTGTTGATGGCTAATACAGATACAACAAGCATAACATTGGTACAGTTTATTATAAAGCTATTATAAAAAAATATAATATTAGTAACAAAATAATAAATGGCAAAGATAAAGTAAAAATTGTCACTAATAATATGCATTGGTGACAATAGCTTTTATTTTGTTATTACTGACAATTTTAAAGTGACAAGAATTTTTATCTTATCATAAAATAACTCAATGGTGACAAAAATTAATGTTTTAAGTTGTCATCATTAACGATTAGTGATACTCTTATAGTGACAACTTAGTGATAATAAAAATTGTCACTATAATTTATGACAAAATTTTCATTATCATTATAAGTATGCCACTAATTGTTTATAGTGACAACTTTAATACTATTCTTGTCACTGTTCAGTTTATAAAAATCATTAAGGTGATAAAATTAAATTTTTTGTCACCTAATACATATAGTTAGTGACAACTTTTGCATTGTTATTTATTATTTTGTCACCAATTTATCTTTTTCTTGTAGTGAGCTAATTAGACACCTAAGATTTTTGCACAGAGGTTGTGATAAAATTCCAAAGGCGGTACTTGAAGGAGATATGCTAATCAATGAGTTTGTTTTAATTGAGTGTTTTAAAATTATATAAAGGAAATATTAAAACTTCATAATTCAAGACCATTTTCGTTACCCTCTAATACCAAAGGACAGTGTGGTGCTAGTAATTGCTTAGCTATTGACTTAGAGCCCTAAAGTTGGAAGAGTGCTAAAAGCTTCAAACTTGAGAAGTTTTTAGCCTCCAATATAGATTTCTGGGTATTGATCATGAATTTATACCTCTTAGAATAAAATGAAGAATGTGCGCTGAATGCGATGTGGCTTTCAAAAATATTTGACTTATATTGGCATCTCTAATGCATTATTTTGACTAGAGTCTCCCAAACAGCATAACCCAACAAGAATTGATATGAAAGATAAATTTGGGACAACACTTAAGAAGGAAAAATCATTGTGTTTGGCTCCTTTGCTAAGGGAATAACACAGAACTAGACTTAAGAGTGATAGCTTGTGAGCGATGTTCTTCTTCTTCTTTTCTCTTAATAAGATAAAATGCAGTTAATGTGAACCCATCATTGTTTGGTTTTCCAACTATTGAGTCTTGATTTTTGTAACGCCAGCTTTAATATTAAAATTTGGTTGTTGATATCTTTTTATTAGTTATTACATATTTATGCACATTAGATATACACCCATGTTAAATTTTTTTTAATAAATAAAAATATTTATTTATTTTTAATATAATACTATATTTTTTATAATTCCAATAGAATAATTTAAATTTTCACATAAATAAAAATAAAACATTCTGAAAAAAATGATAGTAGTAATGTATAGAATGCATGATTTATAAATGTTATTTACTGCAAAAATTGTGGTTATGAGATTAATTATAAAAGATAAAAATGATAACATTTTAAACACATAACTACCAGATAAACTGCAATTAGCATGGATTTTGTCAAAATTTGTCGCAAAAACACTTGTCGTAAATTTTTGTGATGGTTGTTTTGCAATGGATTTGGAATGAATTTTAGTGTCAATTTTACAACGTCTTTGAAAAGGAAATAGTCTGTCACAATTTTGCGACAGAAACTTTCTGATCGCAAATTAGAATTTGTGGTAGATTCTCTGTCGCAATTATTTTTTATTTTTTTATCATTTTGCAAAAGAAAAATCCATCGCAAATAAAGACGATGAGGTTGAAGGTCGTTTATAGTGAATTGGGTGGTATTTGGGCTAATCCGATCAAGGAGGTTGAACGATCTAATAGCAATATTCTTCGAGATCTAAGATCTGCAACGAACAATAAACGTTAAACTAGTCGAGGTACCCTCGGCAAAGGCACTCTGATGTTCAAGTTAGTTCTAGTCAAGATAAGGTAATCGAACAGAAGAATAGGAGCATATAGTGTGTATGACCTTACCTAGAGTGTGGCTGGAAATGAGGTATTTATAGCCTTCTCCTAGTGTGTAATATGTGGGGATTACTGGTCATTTTCGATCCCAATACTATTTTAGGTGGCATTATTTCTTGGTTCCTAGGATAAACGGTACTCTGGTGATGTGCCTTCCTACTAGAGCTGGTAGCAGTGTTGGTGGTAGAGATTGTACTGGGTGGCATGCACCATTAATTCGGAGGTATGCTGCTTGTCAGAGCATTAAATGCGGGTAGGATATGAGTTAGCATTGGAGTGAGCACTCTGGTTGATAAAGATCGAATCAACAAGATGGTTAACCAGAGAGATGGTTGACTGGGCAAAGTGTCTTGAAGCCTCATGTTGGGTATGGTCGAGAATAATCCATTCGACTAGGCTCTTTTGGTCGAGTGGATCGGCTTAGCTGGGTCCATAAGCGATGTTGGGCCGTGCATGTTAAGTGAGTCTGGGGGCCTTCTTTGAGGTTGATAATTTGTTGGGCTAGACTTGTTAGGCTATCCCATATCATGAGTCCCCCCCCCCATTTGCAGTCCTAATCTAGCTTGTTGATGAACAGGAACAGGGAGTAGATAATTGAATGATAGTTATGGTGGTTACGATAGTTTTATGGCAGTTATGCATATTTAACCAAGATTTTGAACTCTCGACCAGGGTTTTTGAATACTTGACCAGGGTTTTGATTGTTTTTGTACATTTAATGCACTAGTTACATTGTGGAATACAAAGTGTTGTGGGGCGACAGTGCAATTATTACTACTGCTTGGGCTCCCGCGCTCACATGCTTATAAATAAGTAAGGGGGCTATCTATTTTTCACTTTTGCTGAATCCATTCTGGTTGAGTTCTTGCTTCCAAAGCTCTCTAAATCCTTTATGCGCTTAGAGTTTTCAAGCTACCCGCTGTAAGTTCTTCTGCCAGCTTATGCTTTATTTCATTTTTCTTTGCGAAGATGTTTAGTGCTTCAGATAGTGAAAACACTAAGTCCGAGAGTGTCAAAGTTTAGGGGAAACTGGGGTTGAAAGTGCATCTAAGATAAGAGCACGTGTTAGAACAGTTTTGATAGTTTATCGAGTGATAGCTCGAGCTCGAGTAGCTTGAGCACTAAAAGGGTTGTGTCTAGGGATGAGGTTGGCTTGAGTGAGGTACTTGCATCGTGCGGTCGATTATTCACACCAAACCTCCTAGGGGATGCATAACGGTGTTTGATGAGGGGTTGAGGTGCAGCCTTAGGTTTTCTTTAGCCCAAGCTATAGTTGACCTCCTAGTGGGCCTCAAAGTCTGCATAACCCAATTTCTTTCCAACTATTTTCTACTATTTACAGCTTTATTGTGCTAATGCACATGCTTGACCAACCAGCCTCCTTTGCCAACTTTTCAAACCTATTTCATTTACCAATATCCTGGAAGTTGGGCAGTACAGAAGAGTTTGGCTTCTACTATCTGATGGCACGTCCGTGTTAAAAGTTCTTGGTAGCCCTTTTCTCCTCATATGGCTAGGAGTGGAAAAAATATTTTTTTTTTATGTTCAAGGGCCTGGGGAGTTTAATATACTAATGAGGTGGTGGAGGGGGCATGTGGAAATGCCAAGGAACCAAACTCCTAGTTGGCCCAACACCTTTATTTGGGACCTGATTGACTTTGGGCATATAAAGGCCTGAATTTTGACTGAAGAAAGGTGTTTAGTGTTAGTTGGCCTATCGCCAATCGAGCTCAATTTTTTTTGTAGGTGATCGGCTAGATAGAGCTCTTCGTTGATTGTGATAACTATAAATTTTTATCTTTTTGCTCGATTTTAACTATTTTTGTTGTCTTCTACTAGAAAATTGAGAAAAGATAATAGCTTATAGTCGAGCAAAAGTTGCAGTAAGAGCTTAAAGAAATGAAAAGCATCGTTGAGCGGCTGCTTGACAAGAAACATTTGTGGCAAAACTTGAGCCCTTGACCGGAAGACCACCGCCCCTATAGTGCCCCAAATTGAATAAGCACCCCAACCTCAACCCGCCCAACTAGATGAGTGTGTACAAAGTAGCCCCACAGGTCGGGGCAAAAGATAGATGATCGAATAGAGAGGTCTAGCACCTAAGAGGATAGCGAGTGATAGGGGGAAGTAGAAGGCGGTGATAGGCTATAACTTGTTTGGCAAGTGTGGCGATGGGGTGCTATTTCAATTACCTCAGCTGGAATCACCCTGCTTTGGGCCCAACCCCAACACCCTCAAGTGGATGGTTACTAGGCTCTTCACTAAAGACCAGCGGAGACTTATGCAGCTAAGCCAGGTTGGAGCGCTCAGAGCTCTGGCCTACTATTATAATCTGGTGAGTGTGAGGTCTACTACTTCTCATCAAATTCTTGTTTCAGAAAGTTGCATTATTTGCTGATGCTCTCTGTTTCAGGTGAGCTAACTAGGGTATAACTTTTATTGCTGAGTGAAGTTGGCTTCGGTTGATCAAGAGGAGCTGCAAGAGAGAGGAGATATAGAAGCCCTCAAGGTTAAGCTCAAGTCTTCTCAGCTCCAGGTTGACCAACTGACGAAGGAGGTGGCCGACCTCAATGAGCAGCTGGATTCTAAAAATCAGCAACTTGTACAAGCAGTCAAGGAGAGGAGTTGGATGGACTCCAAACTGAAGAAAGCTTATTGGGACCTACAGCTGAGCTACTCCTCAGGTCAAGCGGCTGGTTGTACAGATGCGCTCGAGGAGGCCTTTACTCAACAGCTCTCCACAATGCAGCGGGAGGTAGTGGAACAATTCATATTGAGTTTAATTTTCCAGGATGCAAGCGTAATTATGTCAATTGATGATGCATGCTATGTGTTCCACATGGCAATCAAGTAGCTTGAGTGCTTGGACTATGCTTTTCGGCCCAAAGGTAAAACCAAAATAAGCCCTACTTTTGATGATAAGCTGCAGTCTTACCCCGAATCTGAAGAGGATGGGCTCGATGGGGCCAAGGAGAAAGACACCTCAATAAATGCCTCAATTGAGCTAATGACTGAAACCCAAGAGAAACAGGCTGAGGTCAATGCCAAGCTAAACGAGTTGGCAAGTGAATTTACCTTCACTGAGGACCTCACCGTCTAACTGAGGGAAGAGTAGATTGACGTCTTGCAATATGTGTTGCGTTCAACTAACTTTATGAGCAATGTTATGGGGCCTTCTTGACCAACTCAAGCAATTCATCCGCTCGAGTATGCCATGTCGGAGCCTGATTTAGATTAATCGGAGGGTGACCAAGGCAGGTCCAGCCAAACTTGATCTTGGAACTTACTGCTGCTATTTACTTTTGTTTGTTTTTATTTTTATTTTTATTGTAATAGAATTGTAATGACTTTTCAATGAATGAAAGATCTTTTCCCACATCTATGTTGTTGAATGAAATGAGTTTCATGCTTCTTGTCGAATGCAACTTTACTATCGCGATAGTATGGGTTAATAGTTGACAACCTAGTGAGTTATCAAGATAATTATCAAGAGAATCTAATAATGTTGTCATCAATTTTGTTTAATGTTGAGAGACATATGGTTTTGCCAAAGCACATTTAACAGTTTGTTTTCACAACTGTGTAGTCTATTTTCATTATTTCATGATTGACTTGTTGATTAACTACCTGGTCAATCGTACAGTTTGGGCTAAAAAGCCTTAGTTTGTAGTGTGTAGCTATTTGGAGTCGACAGTGTGGTTGATTTAGAACTTTGATTTGGTAGTGTGAAGCTGCTTTTGCGTTAGCTGCGGGGTCAACTCAAAATTTAATTGGGTAGCGTGAAGCTACTTATTCATCGACATTGGAATTGATTTGAATGTTGAGTGGCAGCGGGAAGCTGCTTATTCGTTGACTATAGGGTTAACTTAAATTTTGAGTGGTAGCATGAAGCTGCTTATTCGTTGACTACGGGATTGACTTGAATCTTATAGTGGTGGGAGATATATGCAATAGTGACAATAAAAACAAATGGTAGCAGTATTGTTGAAACTTTATTTATATCTCAAGATACGAGAATGATTGCAATGTGGTTTCATATGTAGAATTTTCTTAGGTTGATGGCGTTCCATGGGCGAGAGAGTTTCTCCCCATCCATATTAGCGAGTTTGTAGGCGTTACACTTTGATACTTTGACAACATATAGGGTCCTTCCCATCTCGGGATGAGTTTGTCAACATTTTTAGACATTTCAACCTTTTTGAGAATAAGGTCTCTGACCTTAAAGTGGTACAACTTGACCTCTTTGTTATAGTTCTCCACCATCTTCGTCCTGTAGCACTATATAATGTTATAAGCTTTTTACATTCGCTCATCGATAGTCTCCAGGTTGAGCTTCCTTTCTGATGTGTTTTTAAGCGGATGGAAATAAATAACTCGAGCCGTATATTGGATGAGTTATGAAGGGATGACTACCTTAGAACCATAAACCAAATTGTAAGGGTTGTGACCTATGGTTGTTCAGAAAGTTGTCTTGTATGCTTGCAACACTTTTAGGAGGTCGTTTGCCCAGCTCAAGCCAATATCTTGTATCCTAGCTTTCAAATGGTCGAGGATAATCCTATTTGTCACCTCTTTTTGGCCGTTCGAATGCAAATTACCTACTAAGGTAAAGTGTTAGGTGATTCTTATGGCTTTGCACCAACCTTTAGTACTTCTGTTCTGGAATTGAATCCCATTATCTGAGATAAGGATTTTAGGTAGGCCAAAATGATAGATAATATTTTTTCTAAATGAAACTCTTGATGGCTGCGTCTGTTATCTTTGGAACAGCCTCAGTCTTGACCTATTTGACAAAATATTTGATCGCCATGGTTCTGAGTTTTTGTTAGCCCGTTGATTTCAACAGTGACCCCAAAATATCAATCCCCTTTTAGTCGAACGGCCAAGAGTTTTATACATTGACCATGGGTGCGGTAGGTTGATGTGGTAGGTTCGAATGAACTTGGTAGGATGTACATTTTCGAGCAAAATCCATATAATTTTTCAATAATGTTGACTAAAAGTATCCATACCTATTTATTTTATGTGTAAGGGATCTTCCCACTTAATGATTTCCACACATATCTACGTGAATGTCCTGTAATACTTCATGAGCTTTGTTAAGATCCAGGTATCTCAAAGGCGGTCCAAAAATTGACCTCTTTTATAGTTGGCTATGTTCGTCGAGGACAAACTTGACAGCCTGTCCTCAAAGATGCCGAGCCTCATCTTATCTTTGGGGATTGTGCCCTGACTTAAGTAGAGTTTGATTGGATCTTGCCATGAAGGGGCTATCTGCTTGATGCTCCTTACCAAGTTCTCATCAGGTAGGCCTATCTACAACCAAAAATGTTAGTGTCCTGTCTATCCTACCTCTTGTCGAGCTAGCAAATTTGGATAGGGAATCCACATACTTGTTCTCAGATTGAGGTACCTGATAAAAGGACAACTTTTTGAATGATTGCTACAATTTTCTAACCTCTGCCAGGTACCTGCTCATTGTGGAATCCTTAGCCTCAAAATTCCTTTCACCCTCTTCTATTACTAGTTGGGAGTCGGTGATCGCAGTGAGGTGCTCGACACTTCGATTGAGTGCCATCCTCATTCCAGCGAGGAGAGCTTTGTACTTTACCTCATTATTAGTGACTGCATAGTCAAGTTTTATTCAAAAATCATACTCCTACATTGCTGAAGAACGGAGGGCCAATCCTGGTCTCTCTCCAAATATAGTTGATGATCTATCGATGTGAAAAGTCTAAACAAGAGGAGCTTCGCAATTTTTCTCAAGCAAGCCAACTCATTTGGCGATGAAGTTTGTCAAAACCTGTGCTTTACTGGTTGTCTTTGACTGGAAGGTAATATCAAACTCTCCCAATTCGATGGCCTATTTAATTAAACTTTCAAAGGTGTCTGGCTTCGACAACACCTGCTTCAATGGCTGGTTGGTCCACACTATCATAGCATGAGATTGGAAATAAGGACGTAGCTTTTGAGCCACGGTGACTAGTGCCAATGTAAATTTCTCAATCTTCAAATAGTTGTGCTCTGGTCCTTGGAGTGACTTACTATAGTAGTAGACTAGTCGATGGCTATCATCATTGGTCAAGACTAAAATTGAGCTGATTGATGCCTCTAACATTGCCAAATATATCTGAAGTACCTCTTTGAGTTTGAGTTTTGCCAGCATAGGGGATGAGGATAAATATTATTTTAAGTTGACTAGCACCTAATCACACTGTTTATTCCATTGGAAATCTAATTTCTTGGCATTCTTGAGAATTTTGAAGAAAGGCAAGCTTTTATCTGCCAACCTTGCGATGAATCTACCTAAGGTAATAACCCTTCTAACCAGCCATTGTACATCTCTGATAGTTCGAGGTGGGGAAATATCTAAGACAGCTTAAATCTTCTGTGGATTAGTCTTAATGCCTTGTTGATTGACCATATAGCTTAGAAATTTACCTCATCGAATACTAAACGTACACTTGTTTAGATTAAGCTTCAGACCAAATGCTATCAATATTGAAAAAGTGTGATTGAGGTTGAGAGAATGGTCTTGGGCTTTTTTCGTCTTTACGATCATGTCCTCGACATACACTTCCATCGGCTTGTCTATCTCATTTTTGAACATAAAATTAACTAGCCTTTGCTAAGTTGCTCTAATATTTTTCACTCCAAAAGGCATGACCAAAAAGCAATAAATTCCGTTCGGAACCACAAAAGAAGTTTTGTCCCTATCCTTGGGGGCCATGAATATTTTATGGTAGCTTTGGAATGAATCCATCATACTCAACAACTCACAATCAGTAGTGGAATCTACTAGCAAATCTATTCGAGGTAGAGGATATGGATCCTTAGGACAAGTTTTATTCAAATTTGCAAAATCATTGCACATGCGCTATTGTTCCTCATTTTTTGAGACGAGTACAACATTACAAAGTTAAGAAGGATATTGAATATCTACAATGTAACTTGCATTTAGGAGTTTTTGGATTTTCTCTTCAATGATCTGGGTCTTCTCGGCATTAAATGTCCTCATCTTTTTCTTAATCGATTTGTATGAAGGTTCGACGTTGAGGTGGTGCACAATCACGCTGGGTCGATTCCTTGCAGGTCAGATGCTTTTCAGGAAAAAATGTCAATATTTCTTCTCAAGAAATTGATGATAAGGTATTCCAAGTGGGGGCCTATATCGATCCCGATTTAAGTTATCTTGTCGAGATTCTCTTGTTCAATCTTAATAATTTTAAATTCTGCGATGGATTTCACCTGGGTATCCTCCAACTTTCTCTTCTTATTGGTTTGAGTCTCCTTGGATTCCATTATAGAGATGTCCCCCAAGGTCTTCAATTGTGGTCAATTCTTTTGCTCACTTAACTCGACCAAAATATTGTAACACCTCCAAGCTTTCTTGATGTTACAAAATAGTTCATCTATGCTGATCGGGGTTGGGAATTTGATTTTCATATGGTAGGTCGAGATAATTGCATGAAAATCATTGAGTGCAGGTCGACCAATGATAACATTATAAGTAAATGAGGCATCAACCACCAGATAGTTTACCATCAAGGTCCTTCTTTGGGGGCACTTTCCCAAACAACATCGAGAGATTGATGGACCATTCTAGAATGATCTTTGAGCCCTTAAACCCGACCAGAGGGGAATGCATAGGTTCAAACTTTAGCTGCCCTAAGTTTATTATTTCCAGGGTGGAGAGGAAGATGATGTTGGCTGAGTTGCTATTATTGATTAGAACCTTCCTTACTTTAAAGTTGGCAATCTCAATAGAGACTACCATAGGATAATCAATTTTGTGGTTGATATTCTTTCCTTTGAGATGGGCCCAGTTGTTGTCACTGAAGGAAATGAGCTCTACATTGGTCGATAAGTGGAATGTTATTTCAATTGGTGAGGTTTTGGTTGACTCCATCCTCCTCTAAGTTTGTCTCTTTGCTAATTTGGAGTTCCCTCCAGTAGGACCTCTCATGATTATATCAATTACTCCTCAAATGGGTGGGCGGTCTTCATGGATGGGTTTCTTTCCTTTGTCCTCTCTTCTCAAGCTAATCGACCTTTTTCTACGGGGAGTTAGATCAGTTTTACCCCTTTCTACCTGTGCATCCATGGCCATAGATTTCTTAAGATGGCCTTGTCTAATGAGCCTCTCGATTTCATCATGGAGATTGAAGCATTCATCTGTGTTATGCCCCTTTTGTTTATGAAAGCAGCAGTACTTCTTTGACTTTTTCATCACTTCAGTCTCCGTCAGTTTCCTCAATTTCTTGAGGAGATTATCATGCTGGATGTCATACAAAACCTCTCTCATCGGGATATTCAATGGGGTGTATTCGTGGAAGTACTTTATTGGAGATCGACCTCTCTATTTGTGTTTCTAGTCATCTTTTTCATTTTCCTTTTTATTGACCTTGAAGTTTCAAAACTTTAGCTTGTTCATCTTCTCCTGGGTTATATATCTCTCTTCCAAGTCAAGCAATTCCTCCATCAACTCAGGCGCTCACGCACCAAAGCATTGGTGTATTCTTTATGTCTAAGTCCCAAGAACAACACATCGATTAAGAATTCAATCCTAGGGTTATCTATTTTCAAGACCTCCATGTTGAACCTCGTGAAGAAGTCACAGAGGGACTCTCCCCTATTTTGCTTGATGGTATGGAGATGAGTGTGGGGGAGTTTTGCTTTTCTTTGGCTAACAAATTGGTGCAAAAATTTATCAAAAAGCTGATCATAGGAGTATATCAACGAGGGCTCTAGCATAACAAACCAATCAAGTGTGATGCCCTGAAAAGTGGTCACCAACATCTTGGCATGGATATATTCGTTGTGCCCGTGTAGCTACATCATATGCTTGAATTGTATTAAGTGTTCATTGGGGTCTGTCGAGCTGTCGTACCTTAGTAGTCCAGTGTCAAAACCTTGACATCGATAGCAATGTGCTCGTCGATAATCTCCTACATGAAAAAGGAGCCTCTCTCTCAATGAGATCTTTAGGGATCCTCTGGGTTGGTCATTCTATCAGTATTTCTCCTTGAGATCTTGTTGAGATGTCTGTTTAATTTTGAACTTGGTGGAAAACTTTTTCTCACTCATCTCGATCAATTTGGGTGGCATTATAACAAAATTAGGTCTCGCGCGCTTGGCCCTATTGTGCTGTGGGGCTCGAATAGGCTAGGCTACGTGATTTGCATATTCTTCCACTTCTTCGTACTGGTCACATTTGGAGCGTTCGACCCTATCGCACTATAGGGCTCAATTAGGTTGAATGTGGTGGTCCATGGAGTTAGCAATTTTCTTTCTTAACTTTGGTTGCCCCCTCTCTCCTTAGAGGTATCTAGGGCTGGCTTTACATCTGGCTAGTGGTTGCTTGGATTCATGGTGACCACGACTATCTCAGGGGGACCTTTTTCTTGGTGGAGGTGGTTGTGGAGTGGTACTGCCAACTGGGGTTGGCACGATGGTGTGCCTATTTAATGCAACAAAAATTTGCGTGGAGATTTAAGTAGAGATTTGTTCACCTATCAACTGCATCAGCTAAGGCATGGTTAATGTTACAACCAGCTCCTACGGGGTGCTAGGGCATAGAGTATGTGAGTCTTGTAAAGGTGGAGGGGCAGATAAAGATGCGGACTTTTTGTTATCTTTCCTCTCAGATGTGGCTCTTCTTGTGTTCACTATTTTTCAGTTGCAATATCAAGTTTTCCATAGACAGCACCAAAATAATGAGGTTGAAGGTTGTTTATAGTGATTTAGGTGGTGTTTAGGCTGATTCGATTAGGGAGGTCAAATGATCCAATAGCAATATTCTTTGAGATTTGAGATCTACAACGAACAACACATTAAACTAGTTGAGGTGCTTTTGATGAAGGCATTTTGATGCTCAAATTAGTTTTGATTAAGATAAGATAATCGAATAGAAGAATGTGAGTGTATAGTGTATATGGCCTTACCTAGAGTGCGGCTGAAAGTGAGGTATTTATAGCCTTCTCCTGGTGTGTAATATATTTAAGATGCCCTTATCAAATGCAGAGGGCTCTTGTCCTTGATTGGAGGTTATTGGTTATTTTCGATCCCAGTATTATTCCTGGTGAAATAATCTCTTGGCACCCAGGATAAATAGTACTCTGGTGGTGTGTCTCCCTGCCAGAGTTGGTGGCAGGGTTGGTAGTAAAGACTGTACTAGGTGACATTCATCATTAATGTGGAGGCATGCTGCTTGTTAAAGCATTAAATGCGGCCAGGATAAGAGTCAGCACTAGAGTGAGCACTCTTGTCGATAAAGATTGAATAAATAAAGTAGTCAACTAGAGAGATGGTTGACTAGGCAAAGTGGCCTGAAGCCTCATGTTGGGTATAGTCGAAAACAATTCATTTGACCAGGCGTTTCTTGTTGAGTGGATTAGGCCTAATTGGGTGTAAAAGCATGTTAAGTGGGCCTATGGGCCTTTTTTGAGGTTAATAACTTGTTGAACTGGGCCTGTTGGGCCATTCCATATCAAAGACAATAACAAATTAGTAGTGGAAATTTCCAACACAAATTTAGCAAAAATTGAAAAAAACAAAGTTCTACATTATATATTGGTCATATTGAAGACATGTAATTAATAAATACCATATTCGCAAATTCTACAACACCATGCATAACGATATTTTCCAACAAATCATAATGTAGCATTATCCTCTGCCAAATAATATAATAACATCAAATAAAAAAAATATTTCATAAATTCTACAACATAAAAATTGTCCAAATGTAATTATTCAAGCGTCACCATTTTCATAAAAATAAAACACAAAAAGTAATGAGCATCATCCTCTTCAATATCTATGTTTCTTCATGTTTGTGCATTAAAAAACCTCAATGATGATGGCGCAGTACAAAGTACCTTTGATCGACAAAAATATGAGCTGAGTGTAATGAATGAAATATTTGGTGGCGGATAATATAAACAATTGATGATGAAGAACTGATGTGAATATGGTGATGGGGTATGTATATTCTGTTTTTGCACAAATCTTATCTCCCCTATCATAGATCATCCTAAAAATCATGGAATTATTGCTTAAACGTTCTATTTTCTTCTAGTATATATCACCTCCATCTTTTCCTTAATATTTATATTTTCTTCTTTATCTTTTTAATCTTTACCCTTTAATTCGCTGGCCTCAAATGAGGATCTTCTAGATGATTAATGCAAGACAAAAGAAGCCTCACCTCCAAGTCCACAAATCTACCACTTCTCTGATCCACCTATTGTATCTTAAAATTTATCACAAATTAATAAAAACTAAATAATTTTAGGTAAAAATTACACAAATATAAATTAGCTAAGAACATTCACCTGAGGTTGAGATGATATGGGCGACGGAGAACCTTCAACACCCTTATTTGAACTTGGATTGGAGAACTCTTCAAATCGACTCGTTAACACATTCTATATATGAAATACACATAATGATCAAACTTATATTATATAATATAATAATCAATAATAATTATATTTTTTAAATTAGATACTTTTATATAATATAATAGTTGCAACACTCGAAAATACGCCAAAAATAGAGAATGTGCTTTACTAATATGGATATTCCATTTTCTTTATGATATAAAGCCAAGATATATAATTTTCCACTTCTTATTATCTTTTTGATGAGAAACATGAATATCATCTAACATATGGATACAAATTATGTCAATGCTACTTCAATTTAAAAAGTTAACCAGGCCTTTCGAGATGTTTCTGTACATCAAGTTGTAAGATGGAGCTGATGGACTAATAGGTAGCCAAACATGTTAATAAATCTAAGTTCGAATAGATTATCTATATTATTAATAAAGTACTTATCTTTGTTTGGTATGTTTTTATCTGATGTATCTAAAATACCCTTAATTCTCATAACTATAATTTGTGAAGTAACTACTATTTGCAATCCATATATTCTACACCCATAATTATCATCTTACTATAATGTTTTATTTTTGTTTATGCAAACATTTAAATAAATATCAAATGTTACTAAAAAATTAATATTATATAAAAAAATAAATATTTATTTTATTTATTTTACACAACAAATATTTTAGCACATGCATCGAATGTGCCAAGATTGCTACTATATATTACTAGTGTAGTTACCATGGACTTGTATAAGGACTTGGATAAGATAAGAATGGAAGATCTACATGCATTGAACAAACTTATTTATTTGAAATAACTTATATATTTGTTGCATTATGCAAAAAAAAATTTCAATAGTTGTGCTTTTTCAACATCTTTCAACAACTATAAATATATAAACATATATATAATGTCAATTCATGTACATCCATTATTTTCAATTATTTTTTACATGTTTTCATTTTTTTTTTTTTCAGAAAAACTAACAAAAGCACAGCTTGTGTTTTTGAGAGGTTCTGGGAGGAACATACTATTTGCAACGTATTTCTATATATAATTTCAATCAACAGTACAAAACGTTTTTCATATTGCAAAAGTTTGACAATGAATGGAGCTGGAAATGGAAAGCCCTCCTAACAGGCAGCAATGCCACACGAGTGATAACTCCCAGACCAATTTGCCTTTGTGTGTCTCATCTTTAATTACGGCCACTTGGTCAAATGGAGGTTTGGTTATTCGAACAATGGCCACGTGCACGTTTGGATTTCTTTTGTGCGTTTTGTAAAAAATGTCTTGAGAATAGATAGAAAGGATGTGATACACATTTGTTTATATTTTTTAAATAATTAAAAATTATTTTACAGTATAATTATATGTTTATTTTTATTTTGAAATGAGATGTTTTTTGCAGTAAATATCAAATTAATAAATTTTTTGTAAACTTAGTGGATCAATGATGAGAATTAATTTTCTTTATATGTATAGGTAGAGTGAGTGGGATATATATATCTATATATATTTATAAAAATTAAATAATGATTGTGATAAGTCAGTAAAAGAGTATTTTGAAATTCTGAACTTCCTTTTGTGGAGCATTTAAGATTAGAGCCCATAATATCAAAAATGTCTCACTTTGAATTCCTTATTCCACTCCGTGTTTCATTTTTTTTATTCTAATTTGATATATATATTAAGTGTATTAGATTTTCAATCAATTATTTTTATAAAAAAAATATTTAATACATATATCGTATATTTATGAACTAGAATAGAAGATGGAATATAAATTGTAGTAGATAATTTAAACCGAAAATGTCTTTGAACTTGTTCTGTCTGAATCGGGAAATTTTGGCAAAACAAATCCAAATACAGCTAATTTTTCACGCTTGCTGAATTTATGACCACAAGTTCAAGGGAATTTGCCATTGTCAATGCTAAGTCAATAGCGACCTTCATCTACTTAGGTGGGGGAGTATTTTTCATGGGCTCGGCAATGGAAAGGGTCAGGTCGAAAATTATTGGTTCACATTTTCGTCTTCGTTTCTCTAATTAATCTACATCCACTTTCATACTCAATGGAAAGAAAAGCTTTGTACCCATCTCAGCATTCGATGAATGCGAGGGTTTTTGCGGATATTTTTTATTTCCCAGTTCTCATTCTACCTTTTAAAATAAATTAAATGGAAATATAATTTAAAAATCCACATTATAAATTCGCTTGAAGTAAATACAATCTAATGTCAACAAAATAAAATAAGAATATTTTAATTAAATATAATTCAAATTGTAAAGAGCTACACCCGTCGTTTTGTTATTATTTTTGATTTTCAATTCTTCACATCATTAATTTAAATCACACAAGTTTGAATTAGCCAATGCTTTTGAATTTTCTTAATTTTTAAGGTGACTATCCATATTTTTCTTTCTATTTGATTTTAATAATTTTTTAATTGTAATAAAATTTGCATGAGTTCCATTAATTTTAAATCTATAAACTTGTGTTGTTTAGTTAGAATAAAAAAATACATTATTTTAAATTTTATATACATTTAGATAAATGGCTTAGAATCACACACAATAAGCATCAAAATCAAACCAAAATAAAAATGTCAAATAAAAATTTTATTAAAAATATATTGTTTGTGTTGTTTACAATGGAAATTTAAATTTAATATTATGCTTATTACAGTATTTTAATTAAAAAGCAAATAATTCACACATCATTATTTTGATAAAAGAAATAAAATACAATATTAAGAAATAAATAGTTATTTAGTTTAAACTATAAAATTAATTAAATCCATATAAATGTATATATACACACACACACACACATATTTATTGATTATAGAGGTGGAAGCAAAGGTGGAGGTGGAGGCAGAGATTCCTCATACCCAATCTCCAGTTCCTTGATTGGATATTTACTCGGGTGGGTTTGGGGACAGGTTCGAAGTAGGGGAAGAGTTATATCATACCTACCTCTGCCTCCAACTGTTCATGGTTAAAGTGAGTACGCTCCATTTCCACCTTTATTCTCAATCAACAACTAAAATCTCTAGGCACATCGAATTAAAATAAGTGAATATCTATGAATAATGGGTTAAATTGTCAATCCTAATTTTCCATATTTCATACTTGGATTATCTATTCAACTTGTTCAAGGATCACATGTTGGTGGCCATCATTTTTTTTATGATGATACATATTTTTGTTCCATATTAGAGAAGTTGAGAATTTTTATATACAATTTATAAGTTGTTTCATCACTTTTGTTGAGGCATTTCTCCGTAAAGATAAAACCCCTCCAATACATATATCAATGGGATAATATTTTGATGGAACTAGATCTTCAAATTTAGTTTAACAATAGCTTAATTGTTTATCATCATTTTCCTATTTTAAAAAATAATTAATAGCAATATTCAATATATTAAAAATATAAAAAGTTAAGTAAATAAAATCAACAAAGACTATAATTCATTACAACCAAATGAAAATGAAACAAACCCATGAATACAAATATATAAGAAATCGAGAATTTTGAAGTAATTTATAATTTAAACTTTAATTTTTATATATTAAAAGATATATTTTTGTAAGGATAAAATCTCTTATCATGTATGTACATAGAATGCAATAATTTTTATATTTTAATCACCATTAATGCCATATATATTTCTCAGTAGCTAGTTGTCACAACATTTCTTTCTTAAAAGCAAATACATTTTCAACCAGAAATTTTATTTTGGGAGTGACACTTCGACAAGGGCTTGGATCAACTTGGCAATCCAAGAGCGGGGCGATTTTAATTTGCTTCGAATTGATTCAAAGTACTCTAGATCTTGAAATCCTAAATCAAGTTAAAGTTACCAGGATTGGCCAATAAAAACCCTTCGAAAAATTAAGAGAATACTCTATTCAAAGCGGATAATATATGAAGAAAGTAAAAATAACTCAAGACTCAAGAGTATTGCATACTGAAGATGGAATAATGAATAAGTACTTACAGATGAATACCAAAAAAAATATTGATAAATAAATCTATCCATGTGAATGAAAAGTGTTATAATCCTATACTCATGATTCTGATTTATTATTATGTACCAATGTTTTATCTGTTTATGTTAATTTGATTTGATCATCACTTTTAAACTATAAAGTAAAAAGAACCATAATTCTTTCAGGATTCTTGTAAAGAACCATTTTTTTAAAAATTAAATTATAAAGCATAAAATAGAAATTATTATTCTTCTAATATTCAATGACCAAATTAACTTTATTAATTTTAAAAAATTAAAAATTTTCTTTTTTTAATATTAAATTCTAATTCAATTAAAAAAATAAAAAAAATAAATTCTAAGAGATGAATTCAACAAAAAAAAAACTAAAAAAAAGTCAGAATCATGTAGCCGGTCTTAAGAAAACCGTAAGAAAATATTTTAATACATTGGCCAGCTCGTCTTGGTGAAAGGCAGATGTCCCTTTCAGCCAATTTGGACAAAAAGCATGTGAATTGCACACTAAATTGTAATTCACGTTAATCCATCAAAATCAATGTTTAAGTACTAATAAAATGGAGTCCACATAATGTGTTTCTCGCTGCACCCCGCCTGACTTACAGCCCAAGACCTGGAAATTGCATCTGTTGAATTCCATGTCATTATGCTATACGTTTAGGCATGAAACTGATTAATTAACCTGAATAATAATTTTTTTTATATTTATGTGTGAGCTTTGAAATTTAAATTTAAATAAATTTTAAATATAGGTATACATATGCAAATAAAAAATATTATTTATTTAGATACATATATATATATATTTGGGATTAAATTATAAATCATTAACTTAGACATATTTCAATTTTATCACATCAGTATATATATATTTTACTTCAATAAGAAGAAAATCACATCTGTATATATATCTCACAATGATTTTTCTCTAATTTTCCTATGACTAAATTCGTCTTTTAGGGTTTATTTTCTCTAATTTTCTTATGAATGAATTAGGGTTTAATATTAGAAAAGGAGGGTTTTTAATTTCTTAAGACTAATATAGTTAATTTGGTCATTGAGTATTAGAAGAGTATTGGTTTTTATTTTATTTTTCATAATTTAATCTTAAAAAAAGATGGTTCTTTACAGGAACCATGAAAGACCATAGTTCTCTATTTCATAATAGTTCAAATGTGAGAATCAAATCAAATTAATATGAACGGCTAAAAAGTGAGCACTTAATGATAAGTCAAAATTATGACTATAAAACCCCTACTTTATCTACTTTTCTTTTGAACATAAAATATAAATGAGAATTTTAGGGGTAAAAAAATTAAATTTTTTTTTGTATACTTTTAATTAGGGGCAAATATGAGATTTTCCTTATCCCCAAACATCACTATAAATACAAGTATTTCATTGCACTTTTTTCAGACCAACCAATTACAATTTGTGGGTTCAAGCACAGGTACATATTTTGCTAATCAGGTTTCAATGCTTGAATGATCACCTGCATGATACGGCTGCTTATAAAGATCTGTCTGCTTCATTGCAGGCTTACTGCAGTTTTCTGCATTTTCTTTATCTTGATTTCATTCTTGCAGTTTATGAGCATTATGCTGACAACATTTTTTTTTTCACCTCTTAATTTTAGTCAGTTAGTATGTTGCTGGCAGCACTGGTTCTTGTTCCTCTTTTCTTTCTTTTCCTCAAGAATTCATTATTTGGAGTAAAATCACACCTCCCACCTGGCCCATCAGCGTGGCAAATTTTAGCCAACATTTCCGAACTTAGAAAGAACCCTCATGTAGTATTTGCCAATCTAGCCAAAATCTATGGTCTGATAATGTCTTTACGGCTCGGGGGCCAGGTCCTGGTTATTTCTAAAGAATGCAACGAAACGTGGAAATTTCTACATGGGATCAGCCATAACTTCATCTTTTCCTCCAAATGTGTCTGACTCCAAGGCTCACCTGAGGTTGGTCTGTTGGAATTTTATTTCAATATGTAGACTTTTATTAATTAAATTTATTTCCTAATGAAATAAAAATTGGCTGAATTAATACAGTTAATGAGATAGACTCATAAGGCCTAATATTTTGATCCAATGTTGTTAAGGCCTTTTTCTAAATAGACGTGGTATGACAATAGGTGTGGTTCCAATCTGAGAGGTCAGTAATGAGAGAACTTTCTAGGGTTTTATCTCATATATATTATTGCTAGGTCCCTTCTTCACTCCACGTTTTGATATCACTATTTTGTTAAAGCTATCAAGTAGTTTGTGTGAGAATAAGAGGAAGACTTGGCAATCTTTCGTGAAATTGTAGGAATCATTGATCATCAATCTCAAGACTTAAACATGTATGTAAATAAATCAATCTATTTAATTATGGTGTTTTGATTTCATGAATATGTGCATCTTGGATTATATTCTTTCTTACAATTGGTATCGGAGCCATTGTATCCATGGATCAAAACCTAATTTTTATTGATTGAATTTCATATATCTTAAATCCTTTCAAATTACAAGGATTTTTTTTTTTAATTTGCATGCTGGGATGAAAATTAAATTATTTGATCTCGATTTTCGGCAATCAAGCAACTAGGGTGTATTTAACCTTGTATTTAAATCATGTATGATGGCCAATGATACTGAACGAAATTTAAGTTTAGTTTCCAACAGAATCCAATGGTTGCATGATTGAGATATTTGTTTTGTATATGTATTAATTTATGCATATGTTGGGTTTCATGATGAGATTGTTTAATATATAGATTATTCTATATGGATTGTACATATGGATCGCATATAGTTTCTTGAGATTGTTATGTAATGCTGTAGGTTATGAATTGATATATGTTATATTATCGTTGAAAATTATTGCATATTATTTATTGATTATATTTTGTAGATTTGAATAATGAATATCTTATATATATGTTTTGACAATTTTTTATAATATGGTGAGTTGGAAAATATTTAGATTATACATATATATCCATGGAATCTGTCAATTTTTCTTTTGCTTGGATATGAATTTCAGATTCTAATGAGTCATGGAACACTTTGCTTGAATCATGGAACAATTTTGCTTTGATCGACTAGTTAGTCATGTTCTGCATATATATTACTTAAATCAATAGATTGTGGGCCCCCTTTTTAAACCTTTTTGGACATGCACTTTTTCTTTTTATGCTATTGCCAAAACACACACATATATATAGGGAAGAAAAGGCTTACAAGTGAGAAATTTGTATCATTGTATGTATATACAAATTGTGGAGTGCTTTACATACTCTCCATCATCATATATTCTTTGTATGCGCAATTGGATATGAAAACTTTTCATTTTTTCCACTATAGTGGGAATCATAATTATTATATGCAAATATATATTTTTGATCCTATAAAGATAATATAATTTAAATTTAATTTTATATTAATTAATTAGGTTCATTGGGAAATAGAATGAGATAAAACAATTCTTTGAGCACCCTATATATACTTTTGGAATGTTGCATTTTCATGCGAATCACTTGCAAATACTACTTGATTATTAAAGCATGAAAATCAAGCGAAGGGGGCAAACATTGTTGATCATGGATAATGCTTTAACTTTTATTAATTTAAATTTGTGAATAACAAGTAGCAAATGATGATCTTGTAGGCCACCTTTGTCTTTGGCCATAAATGAATTTTGACATATAGAGTTTAGGGTTCTTAGACAAAGTAATGCTATTACTGTTCATATCATATGGCAAAAAATATATTGTAACTTTCTAATTCACATAGTTTGAATCACTTTATTTACAATTCTATTTTCTATCTTCTTATGTATATCAATTTGATTTTAAAATGGGTCTAATTGATTTAGAACTTTGAAATTGGACTTATTAAATAGTTCTAAGGGTACTTTATATATTGAGAGATAGTCATGCAAATTAAATTCCGAAATAACTTGAATGCTACAAATGTTATTTAAAACTCCCAAAGTACATATTGTTTTAGTACTCAATGTTATAGGAGTCTTGCATACATGTTGCGTGTGTGCAAGTTGGGCAAGTAATTATTAAACTCAATCATGTTGTTGTTTTATCAATTGAAGTAAATAGTTACACTAAAGTGTTCTATTTATTACAACTCATAAAATTTGTCGCATGAATGTATCAAGTTGGTATTATTATGCATTCTTACCTGTCCAAAAGGGTTTAGATATGTGTGATAATTGGTTTTGTTGGTGCAGAACATATTGATAGGGATGTATTAATCTAGAAGATTTATTTCCCAAAGAAGACAACTTTTCAACAATTAGTGTATCTCTGTACCATTATTGCATGAGAGGCCTTGTGTGTGTGACATTCTCTGCCCAAAGGGGAGTTTGTCATAACTCATGAGGATTCTATAAGGAATTAAGCCATATTGTTCTACACTTTTTTTTCTTAATTGCCTATTATTGACGTGGTTTGTTGCATTCTTGTTGTTTTCCATAGTTACTGTGAATTTAAATAATGGTAATGCTACTATTGAAGTATTGAATGGTGGAGATTATAAAAGGTTAAAGCATGAAATAGTTTGCCCTGGGATTAGCTTATATTGATATAGCTTCCTAGGAAGTTAACCTCCCCAACCTATTGATAATGCTTCCTACATTGCAAAAAGAGTTTACATCTAGTGGAAGGGGTTCAATCATCTACATCTTCTAGCTATGAAAAATTCAATTGAAGAGCATTTGATTAGTGCACTTTGTGAGACTAATAATGTTAGGGAATTTTTTGATGCAGTGGGACAAAGATATCACATATCTGCTAAGTTTGCGGCTAGAATCTTATAAGTGATCTGACGTGTATGAAGTAAAATAATTTTAGCAGGCTTAAGGAATATATTTTGAAAATTGTTCATATCTAATCCAAACTCAAGATCTATCCTTCCCTTCCTGATAATTACACTGTTCATGTTGGTCTCAAACAACTTTGCTCTGAAGAGAGAAACTTAAGAGGGAGAGTGGATAAATAGCTTTTCTTATTTTTGGAAAATGTTTTCTATGTATCGACTTTCACTCAGAACTTAATTTTGATTTTTATTTTAGACAATTAGGTTGTTTATCTCTTTTGGCAAAAGAAAGGTTAATTTGATGTCAGACTCAAAAAAAAAAAAAATTGGTTGTAATTTTTGTCCATTTGTCTATTTATGTTGACTTTGGCTGCCAATCAAATTTGTTGTTCCTTTAATATTGAAAATATTATATTTTAAAGACCTAAAATGTGATGATTTTTCCATGTTATGGTGTACGCTTTAGCCATATTTCTAAAAATAGGATAGAAAAGACTGATAAAAGAAGTTATTCTTCCTAGTATTAACTTTGGTGATATGGAGTTTTATGTTGATTGTGCAAGGGGATGAGACAAGGCAATATATGGGACCGTTTGAGTAATATAAACAAGAACTGGAATTGTTGCTCAATATATTATGCTTGGGAGTCTTGAGGAAAATGGTGTAGCCAAAAGGTGTAACCGCACTTTAGCTAAAATGATGAGGAGCATGATAAGTAGGTATGAGTTACCTAAACTTCTTTGGGATAAAGCTATAAAAACTACCATGTATATTCTTAATCGTATTCTTATCAAAATTTTCTAAAGCACCTTTTGAATTGTTGTAGTTTGGTAGAAAGCCTAGTTTAAACCATTTTCATGTGAGAGGATGTCCTCCTATGGTTAAATTTATAATCCTTTTGAGAAAAATATTGACCCTAGATCTATTCATGCTAGCTTCATTGGGTATCTAGATCATTTTAAAGGATATAAATTATTTTGTCCTTCGCGTGAAACTCTAGTGGTTGAGTCTCAGATGGTTAAGTTCTTAGAGCATGATATACCTAATAGGTGTGAATGTTCTCATCCTAAAGTAGCTAATGAACAGATATATTGAATCCATTACACTTTTCTTACCCGTTACATATCAAATTGAGGATCCTTATGAACATGTTGCTACACCAATGCTTGTATAGAGGCTTATTTGAATATTAATTCACCTCAAAATCATGTCTATCAAATAGCTCCTAGACGTACCACTACAAAAAGATGTCTAGCAGTTCCAAATGATTGCTATATATATCTCTTGAAAAGTAATTATGATGTTAGTCTTGTAGTTGATCCTATTAGCTATTATGATGTTATGTCTTGTCCTCAACCAGACTGGTGGTTTAGTGATATAAAGGATGAAATCACTAAATGAAAGGAATAATGTGTGGGACTTAGTTAATCAACCTCAAGGTCAAAAGACTATAGGTTACATATAAGTGTTCAAGACTAAGTTAAAACTCAAAAGGGAAGATTGAAAGATTTAAGATTTGACTTATAGCTAAAGGTTTTATTCATAGAGATGGAATTGATTATGTTGACATTTTCTTTCCAGTTTCTTCCAAAGATTCCTTGAGTGTTATTATGAGTTTAATAGCTCATTTTAATTTGAAATTTCACCAAATGGATGTTAAGACAGTTTTCCTTAATGACGACCTTCCTGAGGAAATTTATATGACTCAACTGAGGGTTTTGTTTAAGAAGGAAAGGAATACCTTGTGCATAAGCTGAATAAGTTAATTTAATACCTTAAGCATGCTTCTCATCAATGGTACTTGAAGTTTGATAATGTAGTAACTTTTTTTAAGCTTTTAAAAACATAAGGTGGATGGTGGACCATTCTATTTACCTCAAGACCAGTGGGAGCAAATTCATATATTTAGTGCTTTATTGATGATATTTTGCTTGCTAGTCATAATTTGGATTTGCTCAATGAGACCAAACCAATATTATGTTATAGCTATGAATGACCTTGATAAAATATTGCTTGGTCCTTGGAATAAAGATCCACCATGATCAAATTCAAAGCTTTTTGGGGCTTTCTCAAGTGAGTTTCATTGATTGTGTTTTGGTTAAGTTTAACATGCAAACTTATAGACTTGGAGATATGCCTATAGTAAAAGGTGATAACCTTAGCCTTGCACAATGCCCTAAAAACAAACTTGAGTAAGAGTCTATGAAAAGTGTTCCTTACTTTAGCATTGTTGGCAGTTTAATGTATGCACAAGTCTGTCCTAGGCATGATATAACCTTTGCTATTGGTGTTTTTAGACACTGTTTCTCTTATTTAGAACAAGAACATTAAGTGGCTATTAAGAAAGTCTTGAGATATTTGAGAAAAATCTAAAGGATTTCATTTCAAGCTTTTAGTTGATGATTCAATTTCTAAGATTTTGAGGATTTATTATGTAATGTTGTTACTGTGTTCTTTTCAAGGAATAATAAGTCCTCTAGTGCATTTAAAACATGTAGAGTTTAAATATCTCACTGTGAGAAACTTCGTTAAAAATGATATCATTGTGATAGAGCATATCGATATGGACTTTATGCTTGCAAATTCTTTGATCAAGGGATTGAGACCTATAATATAGAACACATGGGTATGATTGAGTCTCTTGATGCATTGAGTTAAGTGAGATATTTTTCTTTATTGAATTTGTTACAATATTGAAGCCTTTGTCTTATTGGCTTCTATTAATTCAAGATTCTTTTTCAACTATTAATATATTTGTTATAACTATATGCACATTTGTGGTTATATCTTGCTTAATATGTATCTTGAGATTAGGTTTTGATCTTGAGAGTTAGGTATGTCTCATAAATGACATCACGTTTTATATAGTATTGAACGAATGAGGCATACATGACTTTTTTTGAAGTCGGATTTTCTTAGAATATTATATGTTTTTAGAAATTCATGTCTACAAGAAAATCATGAATTTTCTTAGGGTTTCCTGCTGTTCAAGAGGCTAATATCTTATAAAAAAATCAAATTTTTTTGGGATTTTATATAATTCTAGAAATCCATGTCTTACAAGAAAATTGGAGGACCAATAATGAAATAGCATACGTTTTTTGGGTCATATTTTATTTGCTATTTCTTGCTACACCACCATGTCTGAATCCCTATTGGTGGAATTGCTAGTATATGTGACCATGGAAGGTTTTGTGTTAATGAAAGATGCAATCACCGCCATGATCCAATATTAGTAATTTTTATTGAATTGAATTGTGTTAGTAGTCTTGTTTCATTGTTGTATTTCTTTTCTTTACATTGAGGCCCTAATCAAAATATTTTTGTAATTTAGCCCCACAGTTGTTTTCTCAAAATTTTACTTTTTATTTTATTTTTTAAAATTACAATTAATATTTTTCCAAATGGGAGAATGTTGGAATTTTATTCCAATATGTTCTATTAATTGAATTCGTTTCCTAATAAAATAAAAATAAGCTGAATTAATATGGTTAATGAGATAGACTCATAGGGCCTAATCTTTTAACCTAATGTTGTTAAGGCCATTTTCTAAATAGACCTAGTATGATAGCTAGTATAGGCCCAGTCTTAGACGTCCGTGATAGGAGGACTTTTTAGGGTTTTATCTCATATATTGTGGCTAGATGCTTTCTCCACTCCACGTTTTGATATTTCTATCCCATTAAAGCTGTTAAGTAGTTTGTGTGAGAAGGAGAGGAAGACTTGGCAATCAATCGTGAAATTGCAAAAATCATTGATTATCAATCTCATGGCTCAAACAAGTATGCAAATAAATCAATCTATTTAGTTATGGTGTTTTGATTTTATGAATATGTGCATCTTGGATTACATTATTTCTTACATGGTCAAGGTAGTAGGATGGTGAAATATTTGCAAAACAAACAAGGGGAAATACTGAATCTTGAGGATGTAGTGGATGAGACTATTAATAGTATCCTCAGTAACATATTGGTTTTAAGAGACCTTTATGACATTAGAGGAGAGGATAAAAATAATGAAAAAGTTAAAGCATTGGTCCATGAAATTCTTGAGATGGTTTCCTCTCTGGGATTTTTTGATTTATTTCCAATACTGAAAAGGGTGGATTTTTGGAGTAGAGGAAAAGGCATGGAAACATACCATAAAGTGACATGTATGTGCGGAGATATGGCGAGGGAAAGAAGAGCAAGTCGTCGTGACAATAATACCATCTCAGCTGGGGATTTCTTGGATGTTGCAATTGGAAACGGCCTTTCTGATGATCAAATATCCTTTCTATTCATGGTTAGAGCTTTCTGTTATATTGAACACTATTAAGTAATTTAGTTTTGGTCGTAAATACAATTGATTGGTGAAATTTTAATATTTTATGCATTTTATAACTATATATAGTTGATTCATGCTCATGTTGCATTTTAGGAATTACTACCGGCTGGCACAGATACTACGAGCATAACATTGGTATGGTTGATGGTAGAACTAATCAGACATCCTGAAATTTTGCAAAAAGTCCATGATGAAATTTTAAAGGCAATCGAAGGAGATATTGTAATGTTCCAAAATTCTACTTTGTATTTAATTGATTAATATACTTTATTTTATTTTATTTACTATTTCTTTTAAAATTGCAGTAAGGCATGAACAATATTTTTGGAATAATGTATTTATATATAATATATAGATAATATTATATTATCTTTTGATCAAATGGTGATAATTAATATTATATATATACACGTTGTAGATACTCTATATTTTGGAGAGTATAAGTTATAATTCTACTTGAATTAGTATTTTATTAATACAAGGAATTGAATTATTGAATTTTGGGAATTAACAATACAGATGCTAGAATTATAATAGGATTATCCTAGTCCTACAAGGAAATTAATTAGAGTCCTACTTAAACTAAACCATTTCTTTCAAATAAATATAGTCCCTAAAAACAAAACCCTAATCTCATTTAATAGTAAACGAAAGAGGAAAAAGGGGACGAAGGAAAAGGGACAGTAACTGTGGCAGAGGGGAAAGGAAAAGGGGATGGCATTTACCGGAAGTGCAATAGAAATTACACATGGTAATTCATGAGTTTGTAAACTTTATATTTGATAGTTGTGAAATCCAATGATACAGTTAGGTTTCAATTTACTACTTTTATTTGATAAAATTAAGCAAAGTGATCAACATAAAAATTTTATATCTATGTCTTAGGTTTCTGATGCCTCCTAAATCACCTCAATCCAACTTAAATGTAGTAATTTATGACCAAAATACTAAGAAGTGTCGAGTCAAAAGATATAGGACTTTGATTTTTCCAAAAATGGACATTGGTGATGCCTTTACTACTACTTTTCGATCGAATTAAGTAAAACAATCAACATAGGAATTTTAAATCTGTTTCTTATCTTTCTATATCCGCATAAATCACTTCAATCGGATATATACGGAGAAAATTATGACTAAAATACAAAGGTGTGGTAAGACAGAAAATGCAGAGCTCCGATTTTCCTGGAACAGAATATTTTAACACCTTTTGCTGCTTGATTTAGATTTAATTTGGAAATATGGTCAGAATAATAACTGAATATATGTATCTTAGGTTTTTACAGCCTTTATAATCACTTTAATCTAATGTATAGAGAGTTAGATATGGCTAAAATACTATAGTGTGGCAATGCAAAAAATACAGGACTTTGATTTTTCTAGAATAGAATATTGCGATGACTTTTGCTGCTCTATTACGATTTAACTTAGAAATGTGGTCAATGTATGAATTTTGTATCCATCTCTTAGGTTTCTACATCTGCATAAATCACTTCGATCCAATTTATGTAGAGAAAGTTATGATCAAAATACTAAGATGTGTCAAGTTTGGAAATACAGGACTTCGATTTTCCTAGAACAAAATATTTTGACACCTTTTACTACTTGATTTTGATTAAATATGGAAATATGGTCAACATAAGAACTGAATATTTATATCTTAGGTTTTTACATACATTTAAATCACCTTAATCCGATTCATAGAGTGATAGTTATGGCTAAAAAAAAACTATGGTGTAGCAGTAAAGAAAATATAGGACTTCGATTTTCCAGGAAAAGAATACTGTGACAACATTTACTACTCAATTCGAATTTAATTAGGCAATAAGTTCAACATATGAATTGTATATCTATATGCTATGTTTCCACAAGATTTTGAATCACCTTCATCCGAGGCCTATAGTAAAAGTTACAGTTTAGATACAATCAAGTGCCACATCAAAACATTTCCTAAAAGTTGGAAA
>JACGDI010005777.1:46099-58389 GCA_014898725.1 Jacaranda copaia
ACCTAAAATTCTATAGGATTTTTGTTAGTCAGTACTATACCCGATTTCGATGGATATCCAAAATTCTATTAAAAAATCCGAACCAATTTATTTTTTTCTTTTTTCCTTTTTTTCTTTTTGAATTTTATAAAAATATTGTATTTATAAGGTAAATATATGTCATATGTAGTACCCCATCTCAGGACGACACCTAAGTTGAGGTGCTACCAATGCAATTTTAATATTTTTCTTTTAGCAAGCAATAGGGCTATAAAATTTCTCCTCAAACCCTTCAAGAAATGCACAGTACTAACTTAGCACACTTTCAACGAAATATCCAAATACATAACATTTACAATCTCATGCCTTCATGAACGTTCATGACATGTCACAACATATCAAACTAATTTAACATACATTTTATATATACAACCAAAATTTTAGTATTTTACAAAATGCATTCACACTTTAGGATCTCGATCACCACCTACACCTGTTTGAAAGAAATCAAAATAATGTAGGAGGGTGAATCTGAATGACTCAGTAAGGCAAATATTTGCATGTAGGAGGAAGAGACAAAATGAAATTGAATACAATATACAAATGTAAGAAGAACATTCATTTTGAATTCAAATAACTAAACATAGGTCATGACAACTAGATATTGGACATTTGAAAGAGTTTAAGGGATCTATGAACTAAATCTAAAAAAACTAGTATTTCTAGTACAATACTTTGTGAGCTGACTCATTGTGTCCCATACCAACAAAGAGCCATTTCACATTTAATACATTTCATAAAAGATTTCAAAACTCATAGGCATGATTAGTTTTAAGAATCCAGTGAACAAGTTATCCATGAAAACTCAAGTTTCAAAATCTAAGATTTTGATCAACTTTATAAAATAGGCCAGACAAGAATATTTTATAAAATTAGTGATATGAGCATATTTCACTTGTACGACCATACGACGGCCTACTCCCTTATATCACCTCAGCTCTGTATAAACAATACAACCGTAAAATGGCATGCCCCCTTATATTGCCTCAATACGATTGTAAAATAGCCTACCCTATTATATCTCCTCAACGAGTGGCCGACTTACCAATGCTGCAGCACACATCGATAAAATCAATCCTCGCCGATCAATTCTCCCTCGAAGACAAGATCGCAACCACACAAATCGGTAGGACTGATCCTTGTCGATCACGCTTTAGGCCATAGTTAACCCCCGAGTGCCCAAAGTCAATATCACCAACCAAGTCAGTTAATAACACTGTTTTAATCACCAATTCAATGGTATCAATCTAGAATAGGTCTAATACTAAAATCCAGAGGTGCTAATGGAAACAGACTCAAGAGGGGCCCCTCACTGGAAATACTTTGTCAACTAATGTGGCCCTTTACTTTGCCCAGCACATATTTTACAATACTGACCAAACAAGACATTTAAAAAAGTCAAGAATACAATGAGGTACAAGTTTGGAACAATTATTATAAACAATATACTAGTCGGCAAAGCTATTTTGGGTTGCAAAATGATTTAACAAGTAATCAGGGTTAGCCGACAATACTTTGGGGTACAAAGAATAGAAAATGAACATCATAAATAAAAGTTCTGAACACTAGAACACAAAAAAGAAATAACCCTCACAGGGGTTTACAAAACAAGTATCAGATAACAAATAAGATTTCAAACAATTCACAGAGTACAATAATCAAAATGCAATTACAAAATGGAAATAAGATTAACCCTCACAGTAGTTGATCCCAATGATAGATAAGTATAAGATGTCAGGTTGGCAAACCCTCATTGGGTAAATAAGCAAATACCTAATAGGTTAGATCTTCACCTTAATAGCCTTAGATATGCTGTCATCATCTATTAGTCTGTGGGACCCACTTCTTTGTCACCTAATCCAACAGAATAGGCCTATAAATATGCTCATTCAACCCTATTAATCACAATTATAATATCAATAATCTAAAATTGACAACTATTTATCTAACATGGTAGTTTTAAGCTTCGATCAACACGAGAATATGGGTTCCTATGTACTATCTACACAAGGTACCTCAATAAATCAATTATTCTAGAATTAGTCATGAAGGTTTATATTGGCTCCAAAATAGCATGAGATCTCTTTCTTATTTGCAAAGTCATGATCATGTTATATCATTATCCTAATTCTCACAATATAGTCTAATTCCTTACATAATTAATCTTGAGCAAATACCATTTAGTCTTACATTACATAATCCTTATTATCATTATTAAATTCAAATTTGGCATTTAGCCCAACATGTCTGGGTCCATTATGCTTACATATATACTCCTGCATGTCTCAGTTCTTGGTTCAAAGTCAAAATTTTGGTTCAATTAACTGGTACTTACATCATAGGTTAGCTTAATGATTTACTCAGATTAAATCAAGAATCAATTAATCAATTAATCAAAGTTTTACCCACGATTTGATCAACAAAACCTCGAATTCACGAACTAAGCATACCACTATGATTATCGCGTTGAGGAGAGGAAAATGCCTCCTTGCTGCCTCGACAAACTCGCCAGCACCACAAAAATGTTCCTCTTGAGCTCCTGATTCCAAATATCCACTCAGTTTCCAATTTCTCAGGCTAGAGCACCCTTAATCAAGCTCAATAGTCACCAAATCCAACTTTTTCCACCGAGCTTCGATTATCTCCTTCTGTTGCCGCAACTGCACCGATCGCCTATGTAATGGCTCCATTGAGGTCTTTGAGCTGAGAGCTTCTCAAATACCCATCCAAAACTCCGATCAACCCACTGTACCATTGTCTACCATGGAACCCACGAGGTGGGTCTCTCTTCCACCTTTGTTCTTCGCAAGCTACTACTCATCTTAGTCGTGTACGTGTGTGTAAGTATGATCGAAGGGTGAGGAAAGGTTTGGTTTGGTGAAATGAGGCGCCAAAGCAAGGTCACTGGAGGTGGTTGGTGATAGTGAAGAATGAAAGTGAAATGGAGACGATGATGGATAATGAAGAAATGAAGGACACGTTTGTTTTTTTATAAAATTCAAGTTTTAGAAATTGCAATTTAGTACTTAGTCTATATTAAGTTAATAATTTAAGTCTTCTAATAAATAAAATAGCATATAGACCCTAGTTAACTAGAATCATTCCATGCAAGCCCTAAAGTTTTAAATTTTAGTTCAATCAAGTATTTGAAAATTACTAGATGGCCCCAGGAAATTTAAAAATAATAATATAAAGAATAATTAAATTTCACAAAATTAAAAATAAAAAAATTTAAATTCTATAAAACTTAAAAGTCCGAGGTGTTACAACCTCCTCCCCTTAAGAGAATCTACTCTCTATATTCTCAACTGAGTACTACTCCAACTGGCATAAATAAGTAAATTCAGTTTGTTGATCTACATTATCTGTTTTATTACCTTCAGCTAGAATTGCTTCTTCAAGTCCCGATGCATTTTCATGTCTCTTGAATGCATCATATCTCTTGAATCATGCGCCTCATCTAAAAATCTTTTTTCCATTTGTTATGGCACATTTATTTTCTTATGGAATAGAAGAACTTCTTGATTTTGGTATTGAACTTAGGTCTCTAAAACTTTCAACTTTCCCTTCTGTTTCGACATCCATATATCCTTGGCTTGGATTTATTGCATTTCATCCTATATTTTGGACTGCACTTATCTCTATGATCCCATTTGTTATATTAATTTAAACACAACACCTATTCTTAGGCTTTTGGATGCTTCTACTTCCAACAAGTGAGCCATTTTAGCCCTTCAGCTTTAGACATTGGTCATTACATTTGCCTTTTTGGGAGTTAGATGATGGAAGAATAGTAGTCCTCTAGAATCTCAATCCATTGCACTATTTCATGTTCAAGTCCTCATTTTAGTTAAATGGTTGACTTTTTTGAATTATTTAACTCAACATGTCAGCTATTTTAGACAAATGTTGTACAGTTCTTTGTTAATAGCCGACAAGACAAGGAAACTATGAGCTTCTATCATGTTTTTGAGTTCTTCCAATTAACTATCACCTCTAGCTTAGAAGAATCAACCTCTAACCCATCTTGGGATAGGATATATCCAGAAAAGCTACTTTCTTTATTCAAAATCCGCACTTGCTAAATTTTACATACAACTGTTGGTCTCTCAAGGTTCCAAGAACTATGTGTAAGTGCTATATGTGGTGTTTTCTACTCTTCAGCTGGTAGGACTCCTATCCAACTCCAACTTTGAAAAGATTCTGGTCCCCCATAGAAAGTTAATCCATACGTCTACATGGGATGGGGGGTAATCAGCTTAATTCGTTTAGAATTACTTCCAAGTATTCTTATCTAATAAGCCAAATCTCAGTTTACATATTTAGTTTGAGAAAAGGTGACATGTAGAAAAGAATGCAAAAACTAAGGTCATATAAGGCATTATCATGGATTTCAAACATAGAAACCATACCTTAGACAATGTCTTGAGAGTTCGGTGCACTCCTCTTAGCGGGGGCATTAGCACGAGTCAAGCTACTCTATCTTTGGCTAGACTTCATAAGTTATTTTCTCTTGTTTCCTTGATCATTGAAGCTAGATTTCCTACCTCTAGGACAATCCTTAATGAGATGTTGGTTACTACCACATCGCATACATTTCCTATCCTTTTTCCAACATGTAGATTAATTGTGATGTGTGTCACCACAAAACTCACAAGCTTTTCTTGGAGTCAATTGCATAGGATGAGTGTTATTTCCAGTAAGAGAGAGATGGCTAACTGATATCTAACCTGAACCCTCTGTTATTTTCTCTCAGAGTCACTTCTCTCTCCAATTTGAGCTACAGACCCAAAAGTCTTCTCCTTCTTAATCTTTTCCTCAATTTTACATATCTCTTGAAATTCTGATTCTGTTTGCATAGCTCTATTCACAACCCTGCTATAAGTGGAAAATTCACAGTCTAGAAGGGCTCTTCACAACTCAAGCTTTAACCCTTCAACAAATTTTCTTGTTCTACGTCCCTAATCACTCAATATATGAGGTGTGTATCGAATTAAACAATTAAATTTGGCCTCATAATGGCACATTGGCATAGATCCTTGAGTAAGCTCTATAAACTCTCGAAACTTCTGCTCTTGAGCTTTCTTTACAACTTTAGGTATATATTTGGTCATAAATTTGCCCTTAAAGTTGTCTTAAGTACAGGGAGTTCCTTCTTAATTCCATTATTAGTCTAATAACCTCCACCAATGATAAGCATCTTCTCCCAAAAGAAAGGTAGCATGTCTAACCTTCTATTCTTTTGGATAATCTGAAGCTTGAAAAATTTTCTTAGCCTCTTCGACCTATACTTCTGCCTTTCGATCATCCGGTTTGCCAATAAATCTTAGGAGATTGTGTTGAAGGAATCATTCAAGCATTCAACCTATAGTTGATGCTTCACTATGTCAAAAACCACCAACTTGACTTTGTTGCTGACAAAATTGCATGAACTGTTGCCACATGTTACACATCTATTCTACAACTTGTCCCCTAATTCCCTGGTTTAATGATGGGGATAGCATCATTTTATTCTCTGGTATGGGGAGTCCTTGGTCAGAAGTATTTCTCATTTGACCTTTTTGTGCTTCATCTCGATTGATGGTAGGTCGTTCTCTATGACCTCGAACAGTCCATGATAAAGAGAAGGGATGAGGTTGTTCCCCTGACATCACTCAGTATGTAAGATTTTTCAGTCCTATTAATTATGTGAAATTTGCAGTATTCAATAGAAAACTCCATTCCTATTTAAACTTCTAACAGCTCTTATCACAATGTACAATGTACAAGGGCATGTTGAGTATAAGTATATTATGAAGTAAGAATATGTATATATGGACTAAAACTAGCAAGTAAAACCATGTTAATTCATACAGAAGTTCATGTAACATATTCGCTAAACTCATTACTTGTTTGACTAAGAGTGAACAAGCTGACTAACTCCAGTATCATCTTTAAGGCATCACATTTTGTTTTACTCCCCATAAGATTATATATATGAAACATATATGTCTTCATATAAATACATATAACTATATACTTTAAGTATTCTACATGTCCTACAATGTCAGAGCCTAAGGTTTTCCTTAGTCGAGCTAAGGCACACTAGTTATCTCTGAGATACTGACCACTTTTACCTGCCATTTTTTAGAAAAACTTTATTCCATTCTTTCCTCGAATTTACAACACACTTCATAGGAGTCTCATTTCTCACAAGTGATCTTCACCACTTATCTTGTATGAACTTATAATCAAACCATTGTGTTCTTCCATTGTTAATAGGCTCGTTACCTCAAATATTTGAGTCGCAATCATATATACACATATATCATTCACTGATCATCTTACATGATCTCCTTACGAAAATATTTCCTTATTTCCTTCTCAATGCCACCATGTGGTCGTACAGGTTAATCCTGTTATTACAATGCCAATTCTAAGATAATCTTGTCATCAAAATCTTATTCCCCTATAAAATTAAATACTTATCATCCCAAACACCTTTCAGTTTCCACACTCTATTATCACAAAATGCTTAGTCAACAACATGACCCCAAAGATATTATCTTGCCAAACATTAGTAAAGTCACATGTATGATATCTTAAAGTAATGGACTATATACTGGCTGGCCATCCCAGTACCAGTCCTTCACTGTCCAATATCACACTTTGTCCCAAAATTCACATCCTAACAAAATTCTCAAGCCAAACATAATCTTCACTAACCAAAATCCCATATTTTGAGGACCCTACCCTAACATAGCTCAAGTTTCTAAACCCAAGCTTTGATACTACCTTGGTAACACCCCTTCTCAAAATGGCACCTAAGTTGAAGTACTACTAATTCAATCTTAATATTCGACTCATAGCAAGCAATAGGCTCACAAAATTTCTCCTCAAATCCTTCAAGAAATGCACAATACTAACTTAACACACTATGGGTGAAATATCTAAAAACATAACATTTACAATCTCATGCCTTCATGAACATTCATGACATATCACAACATCTCATACTAACTTAACATACAAGGAGTTTTATATATACAACCAAGAATCTAGTATTTTACAAAATGCATTCACACTTGGGAATCTCGATCAACATCTACACCAGTTTGAAAGAAATCAAAATAATGTAGAAGAGTGAATTCAAATGACTTAGTGAGGCAAACATTTGTATGTAGGAGAAAGAGTTAGAATGAAATTGAACATAATATACAAATGAAAGAAGAACATACATTCTAAATTCAGATAACTAAAACACAGGTCATGGCAACTAGATATTGGACATTTGAAAGAGTATGAGGGATGTATGAACTAAATCCAAAAAAAAATGGTATTTCTTGCACCACACTTTGTGATTTGACTCAATGTTATCCCATACCGACAAAGAGTCATTTTGCATTTAATACATTTCATAGAAGACTTCAAAACTCACAGGCATGATTAGTTTTAAGAACCCAGTGAACAAGTTATTGATGAAAACTTAAGTTTCAAAATCTAGAATTTTGATCAATTTAATGAAATAGGCCAGACAAGAACATTTTATAAAATCAGTAATATGAGCATATTTCACATATATGATCATATAATAGCCTTCCCCCTTGTGTATCTCAATTATGTATAAACAATACGATTGTATAATGGCTTGTCTCTTTATATTGCCTCAATTCTGTATAACGTATGATTGTAAAATGGCCTACCCCCTAATATCGCCTCGATATGACTGTAAAATGGCTTGCCCCTTATATCACCTCAACGAGTGGCCAACTCACCAACCACTACAGGACGAATCAGTAAAATTGATCCTTACTGATCAAGTCTAACCCAAAGATAAGATTGCAACCACACGAATCGATAGGACCGATCCTCGTCGATCACACTTTAGGCCACAGTCAACCCTCGATTGCCCAAAGTTAAGATCACCAACCAAGTTAGCCAATAACACTATTCTTATCACTAATTCAACGGTATCAATCTAGAATAGGTCTAGTACTAAAATCCAAAGGTGCTAACGGGAACAAACTTAAGAGGGGCCCTTCATTGGACATGCTCTGTCAACTAGTGTGGCCCTTTACTCTGCCCAACACAAAGTTTATAGTACTGACCGCATAAGACATTTCAACAAGTTAAGAATACATTGAGGTACAAGTTTGAAACAATTATTATACACAATATACTAGTCGGCAAGGCCATTTTAGGTTGCAAAATAATTCAATAAGTAATACAGGGTCAACTGACAAGGTTGTGGGGTACAAAAAATAGATAATGAACATCATAAATAAAAGTTCTAAACACAAGAATGGAAACAAGCAATAACCTTCACAGGGGTTTACAAAATAAGTATCATATAATAAATCAAATTTCAAATAATTCACGAAGTACAATAACCAAGATGCAGTTTTGAAATAGAAATAACATTAACCCTCATGGGAGTTTATCACAATAATAGATAAGTATAAGAAGGTGCTAGGTTGGTAGACCCTAACTGGGAAAATAAAAAAAATACCTGAGAGGTTAGATCCTTACCTTAATAGCCTTAGAGTTGTTGTCACCATCTATTGGTCTGTGGGATCCACTTCTTCATCACCTAATCCAAAAGAATAGGTCCACTATAAATATCTGCATTCAACCCTATTAATCACAATTTTAATATCAATAATCTAAAATCGACAACTATTTATCTAGAATGGCAATTTTAGACTTCGATCAACACGAGAATATAGGTTCCATATGTACTATCTACACAAGGTACCTCAATAAATCAATTATTTTAGAATTAGCCATGATGGTCTATATTGGTTCCAAAATAGCATGAGATCTCTTTCATATTTACAAATTCATGATCATATCATATCATTATCCTAATTCTCACAATATAGTTCAATTCCCTACATAATTAATCTTGAGCAAATACCACTTAGTCTTACATTACAGAATCCTTATTATCATTATTAAATACAAAATTGGAATCTAGCCCAACATGTCCGAGCCCATTATGCTTATATATACTCCTGCATGTCTCAGTTCTTGATCCCAAATTAAAATTTTGGTTCAATTAACTAGCATTTCATCATAGGTTAGCCTAATGGTTTACTTAGATTAAATCAGGAATCAATTAATCAATTAATCGAAGTTTACCCATGATTGATCAACAAAACCTCAAATTCACAAACTAAGCTTACCACTATGATTGTTGTGTCGAGCAGAGAAAATTGCCTCCGTGTCGCCACCGCCGGATATCTCGCCGCCACCACCACCAAAATGTTCTTCTCTAGCTCCTAATTTCAAATACCCACTCAATTTCAATTACTTAGGCTAGAACACCCTAAATCAAGCTCAATAGTCACCAAAGCCAACTTCTTCCACCGAGCTCCAATCGTCTCCTCCTATTGCCGCAACTGCACCAATCGCCTATGCAATGGCTCTGTTGAGGTCTCCTCACTGAGAGCTTCCCAAATACCTACCTAGAACTCCGATCAACCTGCTGCACCACCATCCACCATGGAACCCATTAGGTAGGACTCTCTTCTACCTTCATTCCTTGCAAGCTACCACCCGTCTCAGCTGTGTAAGTGGTGTGTAGGTGTGATTGGAGGGTGAGTAAAGGTTTGGTTTGGTGAAACAGAGGCATTGGAGCAAGGTCACCGGAGGTGGTCGGTGATGGTGAAAAATGAAAGTGAAATGGAGAAGAGGATGGATAATGAAGAAATTAAGGAAACGTTTGTTTTTTTTTTATAAAATTCAATTTTTAGAAATTATAATTTAGTCCTTATTCTATATTAAGTTAATTAATTTAAGTTTTCTAATTAATAAAATAACATATAGACCCTAGTTGACTAGAATGAATCCATGTAAGCCCCAAAGTTTTAAATTTTAGTTCAATCAAGTCTTCGAAAATTACTAGTTGGCCCTAAGAAATTTAAAAATAATAATAATATAAGGAATAATTAAATTTCACAAAATTGAAAATAAAAAAAATTAAATTCTATAAAACATAAAATTCTGGGGTGTTACATCATATTTGAATTATTAATAATTTTTTATTATTTATTAGTCAAAAATTAAATATTTAAATATTAAATTCCTATTTCACATTATATTAATGCATAGATGAATTATTATGTGTTATTATATTTGACATTTTATTAATATCCCTTTTTTTTTTAGGTTATAACTCTACATTAATTGTATAATATAGACGGTAATATAGATATTAGGTCAATATAATATATAAACTTTTTTTTAATATCTTTATTAATATTATATATAAGAGTATTGATTTAATAAAAAATATTAAAATTTGGATTTGGATCTTTAACGGATTGAATTGTTTAATTCTATATTCGATCCACTTATTTCGTATTTCAAATATTTATAATCAGATTTGATTCATCGGACATTTTAATCGGATAAAAATTCTAAAATTCGGATTGAATTTAGATTGGATTCGAATTAAAATTCTATCCATTGACAATCCTAGGCAAAAGTATAATATTGTCGGGCTCCATCTCTGGAAAACAGGATGAAAATTGACTTAATTTGATTGAGAAGCTTATAAAATTCAGGCTGCTTCATTAATTCAAGCAGTTTTTCAAACTAAAAAACCTGGTCATTCTTGATTTAGTACCTTATATTTTCCTCATCCTTTTTCCTTAATTTCAGCCAATTAATCTGTTGTTGGCAGCTCTGGTTCTTGTTGTGCCTCTTTTCTTTCTTTTCCTCAAGAACTCATTATTTGGAGCAACATCACGTGACCTCCCGCCAGGTCCATCGGCGTGGCAACTTTTAGCCAACAATTCCGAACTTGGAAAGAAACCCCACGTCGCATTTGCCAATCTATCCAAAGTCTATGATCCCATAATGTCTTTACGGCTCGGCAGCCAACTCGTGGTCATTGCATCATCATCGGAAGTTCCTAAGGAAATTCTTAAAAATCAGGACAGAATTTTTTCAGGCAGCTTTAATTTATGCCTGGGGTATGCTACAAAGTCCCACGAGAAGGAGAGTCGTCAATAGGAATGTCCAAAGAATGCAACAAGACATGGAAATTTCTACGTGGGATCAGCCAAAAACTTCATCATTTAATCCAATCTGTCGAGTCGAAGGCTGACATAATTAGGAAGGCCAAGGTAGTGAAGTTGGTGAAGTATTTTTGAGCAAAGAAGGCGAAATCGATTGTGAAACCAATTTCCCGCCACAAAGGTGTTGGTGGCATACTACTGATCCATTGAAAATTCTACGCTTTTTCACAGAAAATTCCCGACGGAATATATCAGGAAAAAAATTCCGTCGAAAAAATGGTATCTTTTTTGTAGTGATGAAAAAATTAGAATAATTTCAATAATTTAATAAAATTGTGATATTTTAAATATTTTATAGCATCACATTCTTCAAGATCATGATACATTACTCAACTATGAAGTATATATAATTTTTTTTATTTAGTTAAATTGAGAGAGCTGCAATCAAGATAATAATAAAATAAAAATTTTAATATTAAAGATAAATTTTTAAGTGAACATAAAAAAATACTTGAAAATATTATTGAAAATAAATACATAAAATATAATTAATTAAAATAAAGAAACACTATATGTTGATGTTTTTAAGTAATATAAAATTTTGAAATAAATATTAAAAAATAGTAAAGTAATAAAATTAAAAAATAATTATTAATATTAGAAGAGTATCCAATTAATTTAGAATGAAAATAAAATAAAGCAATATAAAGATGTGTCATTAAAAAATATTAGAAACCCTCTTACTTCCTACAAAAAGAACTTTAAATCAAAAAAGAAAAAAAAATCATTATATATATTATATAAATTGGGGAAAGAGGTTATGCACACTACAAGAAAATTTGCATTTAGTGGCACTAAAAAGTGCTATTTAAATAGTGTTATAGTAACAATTTCATATTTAATGTCATTTTTTAAAAGTACTACTAGTAGCAATATTGTAGCAAAAGGTATATATTCATAATTTACTTCTACTGTGACATTAATGAAATGAAACAAAAAAATATATCAAATGATACATTAAAAGATCACAAAATGAGTAACACCCCAAATTTTAAAATCCCAAACAACAACAACAACAACAACAACAACAACAATAATAATAATAATACTAATAATAGTGAATCGTGAAATCGATACGTTTGGCTAAATTAATTTTGGATTTGATTTATTTACAGTCTAGAACTAAATATTTATAAAGGAGGGTTTGATTGTTTAAAATTATAAAGTTTAAGGGATTAATATGTGTAA
>JACGDI010005777.1:58489-76137 GCA_014898725.1 Jacaranda copaia
GAGAATTAAAGGTAGTGGAGGATGGTGGCACATTAAGGTTTGCCACAAGTTTGAGCAGCCAATTAATCGACTTACCAGTGTCAAAATTGAAAATTATTTTGGAGGTTTTGATGCTCTTGCCGAGATACATTTGGTGATGGTTGTGATTTCCATAACCGGCAATGGTATGTGATGGCAGCCCCCAGGCAGTTTGCTCAAAATTTAATTTCAGACTTTTCTACACTATTCTGGCTTGAAATTAGATCTCGATTCGATCCAATTAGATAAATTTCATATTGAATACTAAATTCAATTGATTTTTACACTTCTAATTCACTGTTAATTAAAATTAGGATTATTGAAATGTAATTGCACTCAAGATGATTCTTGGTTTGTAGATCTTGAACAAACATTGATCATTATTCTAAGTTTATTAAATCAAGGAAAGTTGATTTAAAAATTATATTCTTAGACCCGACAGTACAGTTTGCTGTGAACAAATATAGTTGAGTTTAATTTAAAGATTTAGTTGTATAAATGCTATAACAAAAATGAATTATCAGCTTGGACTTGATAAACTCATAAAACCCAATTGATTTAGAAATCTGGACCTTTGTCACGTGACTATAAGGTAAGTAAGGTAATAAATGGAGTTTGTTGAAAATAGTCGCTTAAGAATTATATCTAGTAATCCATAGTTGAACTTAAGCATGATAACAATAAATGCCTATTGAATGGTGAAATGCTAAATGAGTCCACAAAAATGTAGATCATATCTGTAAGCCATTCACCAACTAGTTAGTTAAGATTGTTGTGTTTAATCATCTTAAGCAATTAGATATGAAACCAAGATTGTCGGGAGCGAGTTAAAATAACCTTGAGTTGATAAAGCCTTAACTATATTTATACTTAAGATTTAGAAGATTAATAAGGTGATAACCCGAGTTATCTTATGATAGCTCTTGATCGTCTAACTAAGAAGCTAAGACCTGAGCGATCGTACAACTAGGAATTCCTCTTCAATTGCTAGGTGAGTTTATACCCAATGGTATAAAATTTCTTTATTAGGGAGAGAACATATATACTGGTTATATGTCCTGATTGCTTGATTCCTTGCAATCTATCTATTGAAAATAGTACTCCACAATTTGTTGATTTTGATTGATATCGTTTTAATTGAAATTGGCTATTGTATTGAGGAAGTTGATAAGTGATTTCAAAATATATATTTTTATTGCCATGTCTATCTTGAAACTAGCTTGGTGCTGAATTAGTGATTTCGTGTTAACTTGACGATTTGATGTGTTCAGTGAAATGTTGTTGAACTTGTCAAGTGATAATAGTGAAAGTGTGGGCCCTAGGATCGGTTACGAAAGATGGCTGGACGGAACAGACCGATGGTGATATATCTTTTGGCCAATACTTGTACAAAGTGTACATATAATCCCTACTCAGTAGGCCAGCTGGAGGTAGCTGCCTATGAGCGAGATTTGGCATACGGCTAGCCATGCCTAGAGTGTGATTAAGTATCCAAGCCAATCACTCGTTACTTTGGAGGAATAAGGATTTTTGTGTTTTTGAAAGTGAAGTAACAAGGTATGAGAACCACCAATAGCTTAATAGTGAAAGAGTTGGCTAAATTATATGCCTGATACTTATATTTTGAAACTCGAACATTTGACAAAAATCCAGTGATTGTTCAAATGGCATATCAACCTCTTTTGATTATAGTTGTGATTTAAACTTCTATGAGAGACAATTAATTTTGTGAAGTTTTATCATTGGTATGGGATGGCGGTGAGATGGATCATTTTAAATTTTGACTAAAATCTTCTCTTACGACTTTTACAAATTTTAATGCTTTTATTTTTTGCTTATATGATATTTGAGAAACTTCCATTCTGTTACTTATGCTAAATTATCTTAGTAAGTCCTTCAAACTTACGTTATTTATTGTCATCCCCGTTATTTACCCCAAATAAGGACGAGTGATGAAGATATACTAGCTCAAGCGACATGAGATAATGAGGGTGATAGAAGTGCTAAGTGTGATTCATGATATTTTGTTTCATAGTTAAATATTTGATGAATGTTGCATGTAGAAATTGAATACTTTGGATTCAAGAAATTTATTTTCTTGTTGTCATTCAAAAGGCTAGTGGTATAGAGTGGGTAGTACCTCGGACGGAAGTAAGCACCTCCTGGTCAGGGTGTTACAAAATGCATTACATAACATGTCAAAGTGCCATGAAAAATATTTTTAAATGACATGCTAATACACCACTAAAAAATGAATGTAGTGACATTTCAAAATACCACCAAAATTTCTTTAAATGACAAGGTAAAAAGCCACAAAAAATTCAATATATCACATGTTAAAATGCCACAAAAATGGACATGCTAACTTGCCATGAAAAGTGCTTATAATGATGTTAAAATATCATAGAAGATTCTTTTAGATATAAAAAGTTAATTAACTAAAATGCTAAATTAAATGCGACGAAAAATTCTTTTCAATGATATATTAATTTATACTAGTATCCAATATTTGAAACTCCAATATGCCTTACTTGCTCCGTATAAGATTCGAACCTGCAACCATCTATTTGCAAGGATATGAACTTACCATCAACCTACCCATTAAATGTTACTATTTATATAATAAAAAATATTAATTTATTTTTATACTTTGAAAGCATGATAATATATGCTCAAACTTATTATATTAAATAACACAATTGAAAAGATGTAAGAGATTAAATTCAAAGATAGAAAATATTTAGAAAAAACCATAATGTATAGGTGAGGAGAAAAATGGCTAAAACTTTAATTTTGATACTTTGTTAAGAATATGGTTAATTTAGTTGATACATCAAAAGTATATCAAGTAGTTTGTTTGAATACATTATGACTAGATATAAATCTATAAATCTTACAATTATAATTATTATATCTATACTTTATCTACTTTTGTAATATTTATTTCATGTCATAACTAAATTATGAAGGTTTTTTCTTTTAAATAAATAGTCATACAGTTAAATTCTTTTAACATATAGTTATGTTAATATTTTCAAGAAATTACATTTTTATAACCTTTATTGATTAATTGCCACTAAGTCTTATATTATAGTGGTATTTTTTATTGCTATTACCATATTATTTGGATGTTTCAATAAACTATAAAATGACGTTAAATTAGTGCCGGTAAATAATTTACGGCATCTTTTACAAATCACAATGTAAATAAATATAAAAGATATTTTTTGGAAAAAATTAATGGTACTACTTAAATGCCTTGCAAATACATTTATGTTGGTATTTTTAATTAAATATCACTATTTTTATTTACAATTTATCAACAAAAGCCACTAAAGAATTATCTTATAGTCACTTTTTCTTGAAATTATCACCTTGTTACTCTTATGTGTTATTATACTATGGAATGTGACTAAATTAGTGTCGCAAAATATTTTGCGGCATCTTTTCTAAATGATAGCATAAATACATATGAGTAGCAATTTTTAAGAAATATAAGTGGCACTAATCAAATGCGTTCAAATTATATTTTTGTGGATATTTGTAATCAAATGCCACTAAATATTTTATTATAGTGATAATTATTTTGACTATCACTATATAATTGTATTCGTATTATACTATAAAATGCAATTTAATTAGTGCCACTAATTACTTGGTGATATTTTTTTAATGACATCATAATTATATATTGGTGGCTTTTTTTCTAAGAAAAATTAATGGCAGCAGTTAAATATGTTTGAAATACATTTATTTTAGTATTTTCAATCAAATATCACCATTTTGTTTGTCATCCAATAATTAAGTGTCACCAAATATTAAATTATAGTGGCATTCTTTTACAGCCATCACTATATTAATTTTTTGTATAATTATATCAAAAGATAATGCTAAAATATTCCCACTAAATGTAAATATTCTTGTATTGCAAAATTAAAAATATAGAATTTTAGTACGAATAATGTAAAAAGAATAATTGTAGAATAATAAAATTAAGAAAATATTTATTTGTTGATTTTGTGATAATTAAATATATAAGATAGAATTTTATAATAAGAGTATTTAACTGTCCTTATAAAAAAAATAATTATAAACTTATTTAATGAGATAAAAATATGATTATAGATATTTTTAGAATTATATATCTTATAAGATAAAAATCTATATTGCAATTTTAGATAAAACACAACAACATGATATTTCAATTATACTAGACAAACTGGTTCTATTAAAATAAAATGTAAAGGTAAATAAATAGCTAATGAAATTTTTTTAATTGAATTAGAAAATTTAAAATTCTAAGAATTCAATATTTGAACAAAATTTCACAATTAGATAAATACAAAACTGTGCTACATATAATAACTAGCATGTGTCTGGTGTGATGCATCGAAAATAACTTTGATGTTGAAATAATTTATTTTATAATAATATTTATTTTACTTCATGATATTAAAAAATGAATTCTAATTATTTAATTATTTAAAGAACAAAAATATATTACTAATGAAATAAAATAATGTGAATATTTCAATTGAAGATTATGTTTAAAGATAATTATATTTAAATAAGTTGTAGAATATCAAGAATTGCTAACTCTACATTTATATATTATACATAAATTTTAAAATGATGAAATTAAAAAAATACAGAAAGAATTAAGAAAATAAAAATGGAGTAGAACATTTTACTCAATATGCTTTTTAATTAGATATATATATATATATTTTTATATATACATATTTTGATGTAACATCCCAAATTTCGGGTCCCTAAAACTAAGTTATGTTTCAACAAAATAAAATACAAACTCCATAAATTGGGTTTAGATTAATTTCAAGTTAAATTTTACTTGGCAATTGAGGGATTTAATCTAAAATGAAAAACAGCTTGATTGCCCAAAATTATAAAATTTGGAGGCCAAGGTGGGAAAGATTAAAGGTTTAAGGACTCTAAAATAAATAAATTAGGACTTAATTGCTCATAATTAAGTTTGTTTGAGGTCAATGTGTAGAAAATAAAACTTTAAAGGGTTGAGTTGTAGTCTTGGGGTCAAATTATAAGGCAATTGAAGCTTCTGGGTGTAATTGAAGTCGGCTAAAAATGCAAGGGATTCAATTGAAGGTGGCCAAAAACTCTTGGGTCTAATTGAAAAGACTTAAAAAAAAATACTTCTATACATATAATTAAAAATGAAAATTAAATTCTCAAAAAACACCCCAACTCCACCCAACCTACAGATCACTAGAAAATGACTAGAAAAGTCGAAGCCAACTTCACAAATAGCTTCTCTCAAACACAACCATACCAAAAACTCTCCAAACCAACATCATTTTCACCGAAAAAAGTTAAGGCAATGGAGCTTGGTTGTGGTGGTGACGGGATTTAGTTTCTGGTGATTGGAGTTGGGGATTATTAGGTGGGTTTTGATGTGCTCGATGTGAGGAACACGGTGGTGTGCTCAATTGCTAGTTTTAGTGGCTGGTGGTGAAGTAATTAAACTGGTGACATTAGGGCTTTGGCAGTAGTTTTTGCTTAATTTGTTGGCAAGGAGGCAACGGAAAGAGAAATTGGTTGAGGGATTTTGTTCGTCTTGGCGAGGCACATATACTGGTGGTGCTAGTTTCCATCATCGGCGATGGACGATGGTTGTACAGTGATGACTTCAAGGTAAAAAATTGGAAATCTCATTTTGGACACATTCATGTTAATTACGAGCATGAATTGGGTCGAATCCTAGACCAAATTGGGTAAAAATACTTTAATTGAAATTTATCTAATTAATTTTTGAGATCTGTTGTATTGTGAGATTAGTTCTTTAAGTGACTAACTAGATTAAAAATTAAACAAAGTAATTTAGAAATTGATTTTGGAATTGTTAAGCTAAAGTCGGAGCATCTGAGTAAGAAAATGAGCCTTTGAATTTGGTTTACTCAAATGATGATTTAAGAGGCTAGGTTCTTGTATCAAATTGAATTGAAATTTGGTTGCTCCAAACTCAACATTAATTTCATTACAGATTGATTTTAGGTGTAAGGAAGTTAGGTTAATAATTGTTTTAATATTTCTTACACTATATCTTGGGATAACTAGGTGATGAAGGGTCAAGCTAGCCAGCTCACAGGGAAAAGCTCCACATCTCAGGATCACTAGGTAAGGTTTATACTAGATTTCTTTGCTGGGGTCAAGAACGTATATATTTATTAATATATCACTCTGCTGCTTGATTCTATTTATGTTGAGACTCAATAATCATTGTTTGCTCATTCTATACTATTCTTTTGCTCTTGTGTTGAATTTTGCAGTTTATCTAAACTGTTCTTCTTTGCCTATAGTTCTTGAGCCATTATTATTTAAAATCTCAACTTGCTTAGTAATATGATATTGTGTTATGTTCTCTGCTAAATGCTCAAATTTGGTATATTATTTTGTATCGTTGCATTTTTTATACATTGATTTTGCAACTCTCTCATTTGAACTTGATTAATTTGTTAAACACCTCACATCATACTACTCTTGAGATATCTATTTATCATCCGTACTGTTTTAATTTTAGTATATTATCTCTAAATTGTTGCATTGAATTTGAGATATTGGTGAAATATTCCACATGACTCCTTTCTCTAAAGGAGGCCTTTGGGCAATGATTTAAAATTGGTATTTTTTGAACAATGTGTTCTTATTTGAAATAATTTTGAAAAATACACTTCAATTTGGAATCTTCTATTAAACTTACCTACACTGGATTTTGAATCTATTGATCAAATTATAAAGCTCTCAAAGGTTTGAAACTATGATTTAACTAACATGTTCTCGACCCAATTGCCATATTTTATGATACTATATGTGAGGCAATCATACTAATGCTGACTAGCCTTTCTTTATCTATTCTCATTGTGAGGTAATCTTAATAGCTAACTATTGCTAATCTATACACTCTATGATAAGGTTACTCATTGTAAGAAGGTTTTCCATGCATTATGATCATTGTTGTTCTATACTACACATTTATTGTTATTACTGTACATTTATGATCATTACATATAGCACATCGATGTGGGACACAATTTTGCAAATTTGATCAAATTCTGTATTCTCAAAATTTTGAGTTTTTAATTAAATTTAAAAATTAATTTTTGGTTATTAAGTTTGATATTAATTATAATTTTCAAAGATATCTAGATTTTTGAAATCATTTTCTCAATTAAAACAAATTATTCTTTATTTATCCATAAAACCCAAAAAATGATTGCATTTTATCTACAAAATCTCTTTCATCTCTATTCTCAATATGAGGAAGTTTCTTTGATTGTTTGGACTCTATCATTTGATAAATTTTTCATAATTTTTCTCTTACCTTTAATAAATAATTTTTACCTATACCACTATATCTAGAGTGATTTGAATGCTATTTCTTTTTAATATTCTTAGTTTCTAGCATTTTTTTGCTCTATTCTTTGTGTGTCTCTTTATTTTTCAAGCATTTTTTCCCTCCATTTCTTTGTGGGCCTCTTTAGTTCATTCTTCAAATTGTTCATTGTTTGTTTTATTTTATTGTTTGCTTTTTGATTTGATTTCTTTTGGTTTATTTTAGCTATGTTACTAATTCTTATTTTAAAATCAATTTTGAGTTTATAATTACTTTATCAATTTACTATAATTTTTACTTAGTTTGTATTATTGATGTCAAACTCTTTTCTTCACTTAATTATTTGATAACTAAGTTATGAGTCAAATTAAAATATTTCTATTAACTTATATACTAATATTGGTTTTAACTTTATAATTGTTTTATATATTTATTTTGATTTTTTAATTTTCATTGTCTTTACTATCATAGTTTTGTCTTGGCTTAATTGATTTTTAATGAAAAATTAAAATTAAATAGGTTTTTTAAATTCTTGCCAACCAATAGTTTATCTAATTCTTTATATTTTGAGTTTTAACTTAATATATACTCATCACCTTCTAAGTCTAAAGTAATCTTAGAGTATTATAATTTTAAATTTTTTTCAACATTTTTAAAGCCATCAATATTATGCTCTATATCCTTTTCATATATTTTTATTTTTTAATTCAACTACCCGTTAGTTTTTGGTTGCATAATATTTTCTTCTTTTTAATAAAGTATATAATCATATTCATAGACTTTTATCTTTAAAGTTTTGAATTCTTTTTTAACTTCTTGTTGAATAATTTTAGAATTTACTTAATCATTCCTTGAAGTAATATCTAATTTTATTTATTACTTGACCATTTTTTGTGATATTTTTATTTGTATATTGTTAATTTTAATTATATTTATAATTTAATAATTACATTAATATATAATAATTTTAAAGAGATCGTTCATAGCACGGGAGTAATGCTAATATAATAATATAGATAGATATAGATAAGCTTAATGAAAATCTAAGACAAGGGTATATATAATAAACATTTGCGAGAGCAATCGTTGGAGAAGCAAAGAGGTATCAAGCAAATGGGCTCTCATTGAAACTCAAGAAAATTTGAAGAGATTGCTTATTTTGTGGCCAGACATTAGAAGCATGTTGTGGAACAAATCCTTATTTTCCTTGCAATATATATTTTATTTGTGTTTGATATATCAAAATTTGGGAATTCCAAGGCAGGTTATAAATTGTGTTTTATTTTTTATTTATTAAGATGCATTTTTTATGTAAAGATAAAATTTCCCATCATACCGGTATGAGGAAGAATACTTTGCAAAATTAACTTTTATATTTTAAAATGGGTATGAGCAGCAATATTAATTTTAATTGTTTGTAAAAAACAATGATCATATACTTCTTTTTAAGCATATCTATTGAAAGATTTTGTGACAATATCAAACTAATTCCGTGTAAGAATAGTACTTGAAGAGCACCTTGAGGCATTTTAAACTGAATTTTTGTAACACTCATATAATTCACAATATATTAATATTTTATTTAAATATTATTTTATGAGGATTTAATTAAAATTTGTGAGATTTCAAAAGTTTTGTGGGTTAAAATATAATTTTAAAAGATGTAATTGCACTATTTATTTAATAATGAGGGGTTAATGTCTAATTTATCAAATTGGAGGACTTATTGTGAGGACTTATTTTAGTAGATGGCTAAATTGAATTTTATCCAAATATTTTGAACTCAATTGCAGTACTTGAAATTTCCAAGGGCTAAATTGTAAATTGTAAAAATTTGATTAAACAAAAACGGGCAGAGAGCAGCCTGACTTCAGTTTACATTTTCTTCAACTTTCTTCTCCTTCACCATCTTCTCACCACCGTGACCACCACCCACCGCACACACCATCATGACCACTCTTTTTCTTCCAACCAACACCATAGTTGAGACCCCTCCACCCTCAGCTCCTTGGCGACACCAAAACTTACGGCAGGCAGTCACGGTAGCAGCTGGATTTGCTATTTCTAGTGACCAACGGCCAATCTGAAAGGTGTACTGAGTAGTACTCAACAAGGAGAATTGCGTGGAAGCCTTGCATGGTAGTGAACGGCGGCGGAGAAGGCGAAAATTGGTGGCGGAGTTAAGTGGGTTTGAAACTTCAAAGCAGCGATTTACCCACTTTTTGGTGGAGAAACAAGAAACCGAGGGTACCATTGAAAAACCCTCGGTGATAGGCATCTAACGATGGTGGTTTTGAATTTTTCCCTAGCGGCAGTGGCCCATAGACAAAATTTTTGTCTCGTTCCCAATAGCGCATACACACAAGCTGATCATTGAAATTCTGATTCATTTATGACGTATTGGTATATAACGATGATATATATATATATGATTGCATGTGTGTATATATACGTTCTGATCATCGTTAAATCTTGTATTTTTGTGTATTATGATAGAAATAATCGATCAGGACACCCCAGCATAAAAACAAAACAACTTTGATCGATTAAACAAGCCTAGTGAATTCAAATGATATTATTTCATGTAAACTATAGGTTATATATCATATTAAGTGTAGAAAACCCTAATTTTAAGTAACCGTGATTTAGTTGACTAAAGTTTGGATTTTATTGGTAATTGAATTGCTATGATCAATATTAAATATCAATAGGATAATTACTTAGAGTTGGGCTATTATAGGCATGATTCTAAGTATTGATGATCATTAGGATTGAACATGGATATTGATATAAGGCTATTCTTTTGAATAAGTGATAAAGGATTTGACCCTGAGGACCAGTAGAGTTTGATTGTGTTGCTAACATGATTAAGGTGTGGATCCACCGATCTAGTAATTCCTTGAGTAAAGTAATATTATTGTGATTGAACCATGTGTGGTTTACTTGATCTGATACCTATAATTTTGTTGATACTACTATCGATTGACTGTTGAACCCTATGAGGTTCTATTATTTGATTCTCGATCCGATTATCGTTCACTGTTGTGTTTTGAACCCTGTGAGGTTTTATTATTTGACATCTGATTGGATTATCATTATTGTTGCTTTACAAACCTTGTGAGGTTCTGTTGCTTGACATCTAATCTGATTATCATTCACTATTGCATTCTAAACCTTGTGAGGTTTTATTGTTGGACATTTGATTTGATTGTCATTTATTGTTGCTTTTTGAAACCTGTGAGGTTCCATTATCTTAACTATCATTGTCATGTATTGTTGCTATCTTAACCATGTGAGCTTCTATTGCTTGATATCCAATCTGATTATTGTTTATTGTTGCTATCTAAATCCTATGAGGTTCTATTGCTTGGTATTCAATATGATTATCGTTTATTATTGCTATCCTAACCCTGTGAGGTGCTCTTAGCTTGATTATCATTCATTGAACACTACTAACCGTTGAACTTATGAATCATACTATTGTCAAATCGTGTACTAAAATCTTTTTAAATCCATAGTTCATTTTGTTCTGCTACCATGAACAACTATGTGTCTCATATGTTACTGTATCAGTCAGATTGTATTGTATATTGTTGTTAGCTGTGTTGGCTTCCTTGATTGATATGATTGTTATCGTTATGCTTTGACTTAATTGAAATCGTTCTATGAAACTTATTGTTCTGCCATGTTGGCATATTGACTGATTAATTGATCGAACTGAAAAGCATATGTATAGGAGAACTATTGGACAAGTGCATTGCCAAGCTATTATGCTTGAGCTACTGTTAACGCCAAGCTATTATGCTTGAGCTACTATTATTGTCTAGCTGCCATGCTCGAGCTACTGAATTGATTGCCACTATACTGAACTGAACTGTTATTGTACTATTACGGAGGTATAAGGATGTTCTAATATGCATGTTATATTCGATTTATTGACTTACATATGTGGTTAGGTTTGCTATCCTTGTACTCACACTACGTTCTTGGAACAATAAGGCTGGAGTGGTATTCAGTCTAGGTTGGACTGACATACCGGGCCAACGAGCTGATAGAAAACCTCCCGTAGTAAAACGATTGAGTTAGTTGACATTGATGCCTCCCGACTGTGATTGGTTGAGATGCCCTAAACCTCCTAGTAGGATTAGTTGAGTCGGTCATTGTCGATACCTCTTGATGTAAATCAATTAAGATGAACAAGCTATTAAGCTAACGATCTCAATTTTTGACCTAGCATTTGCTATTTATTCAATTGCATTTATGGCCTTCTTTGACATTGATCTGCTGCTTTCATGCTACATTATTTTTAATTGATATTCGTGAATCTTAATGTTCAACTGATCATATGTTGCTTTACATAATCCTCATTGAGTCTTTATGACTCACCCTTATGTATTACTCGTTTCTATTCAGGTAGATATCAGACAACAGAATTTGAGGACTGACAAACCTAATAGATGGTGATTGAAATGGAGCTTGTTGTTTATCTGTATATATGACTGCACTTTGGGTTACTTTGTTTAGAGATATTTTGATATATTATGATGACTAATACACTTGTGGCTTATATGTATGAATTATGGTACTAGAAACGACACTTTGGTTTGAATGTTGTTGAACTCTTTGTTATGGTGTTTAGTACTCTGATATAACTTCCGAATTTTGGGTTAAAGCTTGCTATAAGATTATGATGATGTTGATATTATTATGGAAAATTTGTGAAAAAAGTTTATGGGCCTTTTGAATATAATAGTGCATGCTTAAGGATTGAATATTTTAGTACCTCAACTTAAGTGTTATCCTGAGAGGGGGTGCCACAATTTTTCTCCTACTTGTTAAGATTTTTTTTGTAAGAATAAAACTCTTCCTAAAATGTAGCAATGCCACAATATTAGATTTTAGGCTACGTAGCACAATAGCGCACAGGTTCCGCATATGTATGAAATTTGGATTTTAAACCCTAACAAATTCTAGGTAAACCTGTTTGTGAAAAAAAATCAAAAAAGAAACAGATCGTTTTCGTTGTCCACCTTATAAATTTCTGGGAGCTTCATGACAGGCTTAACGCAGGTTTTTCAGAGTAAGAAACCTATTCATTAAATCTTTCTTGATTTCATTTTTTCAGTTCAACAAGAAGCCAAAAACTCCCCCCCGCCCCCCGCCCCCAATTTCAGCCAATTAATATGTTGTTGGCAGCTCTGGTTCTTGTTCTTGTTTTCCTTTCTTTTCCTGAAGAATTCATTGCTTAGAGCAAAATCACACCTCCCACCAGGTCCATCAACATGGCTACTTTTAGCCAACATTTCCGATTATAGAAAGAAACCCCACGTCGCATTGCCAATCTAGCCAAAGTCTATGATCCCATAATGTCTTTACGGCTTGGCAGACAACTCGTGGTCATTGCATCATCCTCAGAAGCTGCCAAGGAAATGCTTTAAACTCAAGACAGTTTTTTCAGGCAGGTATTTGCCCGGGATGTACCATACAGCCCCACAACCACGAGAGTTATCCCTAAGGATTTGTAAATAATGCAATGATACTTGGAAATTTCTGCGTGAGATAGGCCACAGCAACAATTTTCCTCCAAATGTGTTGGTTCGAAGGCCGATATAAGATTGGTCAAGTTAACACAAATGATGAAATATTTGCAAGGCAAACAAGGCAAAGTCGTGAAGGTTGAGGATGTAATGCAAGCGACTGTTACTAATATCATTAGTAAGATGTTGGTTTCAAGAGAACTTTGTGACATTAGAGGAGAGGTTGAAAGTGATGAAAAGTTTGATACGGCAATATTTCTTGAAGAAATTGTTGAGATGGTTTCATCTCCAGGATTGTCGGATTTATATCCAGTCCTGAGTAGGTCGATTTTTGGAGCCAAGGGAAGGGCGGGAAATTATACCAAAAAGTGAAGCATGTGTGGGAAGATATTGGAAAGGAAAGAAGAGCATGTCCGCTTGACAATAATATTGCCATTTCAGCTACGGATTTCTGGGATGTTTTAATGGAAAACACATTTTCCGTTGATCGAATCTACATTATATTATTGGTATGAGCTTTATCTTATACTCTTGAACATGCACATGCACATAATGAGTAGCTAGCGTGTATGTGTACATTCATTCACTAATCGAATTACTTTGGATTTTGTTCTAAATAGAATTTATTAATGAAATTTTGTGCATACTTATAACCATTCATCGGTTAATTGATCTCATTCATGGTACTCCAGGAATTAATTTTGGGTGGCATAGATTCAACCACCATAACATCAACATGATTGATGGTAGAGCTGATTAGCCATCTCGAGATTTTATACAGAGTTCGTGATGAAATTTCAAAAGCATTTGAAGGGGATATGCTGATCAACGAGTCAATTTTAACTAAGTATCAGTACTTTCAGGCTTGTTTAAAGGAAACATTAAGACTTTATAATCCAATGGCATTGTTGCTACCCCATCGCATGACTAAGACCTGCAAGGTCAATAACTATGTAATCCCAAAAGATAGTGTGGTGCTAGTGAATACTTGGGCCTTTCATGTGGAGCCTGAGAATTGGAAGGATGCTATAAGTTTCAAACCTGAGAGGTCTCTTGACTTAGAAATAGATTTCTGGGTAGAGATTTCAAATTTATGCCTTTCGGTGCAAGACGAAGAATGTGCCCTAGATTGAATGTGGTTTTAAAAAATGTTCAAGTAATGGTGGCATCTCTCCTACATTATTTCGACTGGAGTCCTCCAAATGGGATGGATACAGGGGAAATTGATATGAGCGAAAAATTTGGAACAGTAATTAGGAAGGAGAAACCATTATCTTTGATTCCTAGGCTAAGGAAATAAACCTGGATGATTTGGGGGGTGATTGCTCATCACAACCTAGGAATGTTCCCATTTTTCGTTTCCGTAAAATAAAATGTAAGATAAAGCTGTTTCGGAGATAAAAAGTGTAATGATTTTAATTAATATCACACGTGGAATGTTAAAAGTGGTTCTTTGATTGTGGTATTTTTATAAAAATTAATTCGGTGTGAGATTTGAGCTGAGAATTTTTTTTATAATAAATTTGTTTGTATGTAAATTAAATATTTTTAAATTAAATAACTATTATTCTCATTGTATAAGATTATAAATAGTTAATACAATATATATATATATATATATTTTACATACCTGAATAGTTTAATTGGTATATCAAAACATACCTTTTATCGTTTTTGTAAAAAGTACAATTACAATTTCTAACCACATATGTAATTAAAATTGTGTAATATGATGTGTACAAGGCGATTCATTTTGGCAAATTTTCACATATATGTATTTTGTGCATTAAAAATTTGTAAATAAATGATATTAATATTTATTTATTTTCATGTAGTAAACATAGTAAGTTTCATTTAGTTTAAAATTACGACCCGCACATAAAAACTTTATAAGAGTACTGTATTTTTTTTTTTTAAAAAAAAATTATTCAGTATAATAAAAATTAACTAATAAATTACATAATAATATTTTCTTTTTTTGTCGTCACCATACAATTAAAAGTTATATAAAACTCTTTTACTATTAGTATTATACCTTTACTTAAGCCCTCTAGTTATCTTTTCTTTTCCTTTTTCTTTAAAGAACCAACAAACTGCAAATCAAACCCCAAAACAAGAAGAATGTCCAGCAAAAGCGAAAACAAAAACAAAATCAAATATAAAACTAAAAACATACATTAATTTGATACCATAAATTAAAAATATGCATCAATTTGAAAGCGAATACCTAAATTTATGTCAAATACAAAAATTTAATACTATAAATAAAAAAATTCTTAAATAAATGCTAATAACTGATCAATTTCAAATTTCTTTTTTTGGGAAAAATAATAAGAAAATGGTACCTAAATGTTGATGCAATTGAGGCAGTGGAGACCATAGTGGTTTAGATTTTGCTGCAACCTGAAATTCAGAAGGGACGTAAAATGTAATGTATTTATTATTAAGAAACAAAAACATAATAAGATAGTGTTGTATGGTTATAATCATTGGAAGAAAAATTACAAGTCAAATAAAAGTGCGCTATAAAAATAAATTGAATGTCAGCGACAAGGAAATTGCAGTACTTAACTCTGGCTCCATTATTTCCACCTTGCACAATATGTAATAAAACGTGGGAATTATTCCTTGTACTATTAAAATTATTTTTGGACTTATAGCCTTGCATATTGGTGTGTGAGACAGCACAACTTATTGCATTGACCCAAAACCGGAGGCATGTGATAAAATTAAAAAGAATTAGTATTTCATTTTTTTTTTAAATACTTCTTATTGAAAAATTCATTTTTTTTTAAATAATTCAGATGTTACCTAAAATTCATGCTCTGGTGAAAATGGGCTTATGTTACATAATTTGAGTTGTCCATGAGAATCATGTCATTATTAGGTTGAGATATAATTTTCAAGAGTGATCAATATCTATAGCCACAGTCACTTTGTCGAAGCAGATTAATTTCCATTCAAATTAAACACATCATTGTATGGTTACTGGTGGATTCGAGGTCGTGGAATTATTAAATAAATAAATAAATTATTATTAGTTGAGAAACTAGTATCGCCTCATCCAAATTTATTTATTTTTTCTATATTCTAAAAGATTTTTTTGTAAAGTAAGACAATTTTTTTAATCACAGTGTAGTTGACAAATCACGCAGGCATCCGATACCTTCATTGACACGAACGGCTTTCTTTATTCTAACGCTGATAGCTCTGCAAATTTATCGTTAATTACATAAATGCATTTACGTACATGTTTCATCTATATATGTATATATTCAAGCCGTGTTATATTCTAAAAATTAATTATTGTATTCCATGTTCGTATCATATTATATCCTAATTCCTATCTATATCTATGCATTGTAACATTATAGTGATGAAGCGTGGAATAAACCTCCAAACATAAGATCATTTTTAAATGACAAAATAGAAAAAGACTTAAATTTGAAATTACCAGTTCAATAATGTGTTACTAGATAATCAAACATATACTAAAACGAAGAAACTATCGCCATTTGCAATTTTCTGAGGGAAAAAAGCAAAATCTTCTTCAGACGGCGGAGGAGGCAGCCAGGGCCTACGACAGGGCGGCTAATGCTTTGAGGGGTCATCAGGCGATTCTCAATTTTCCTAATGAATGCCATTACAGAAATGCAGGTGGCCCCTGGTGCCAAGTTTATATGGTATTACTTCTCAGGTGGGACCATCAGCGGCCCAGCCGGTTTATCCATCTTCATCCAATTCCAGGATTCCTAGACAGTTTTCCGGCGCAGGGGTCCTGGAAAGCGCCCGAAGAGCAAGTTATTGAGTTTGAGTACCTGGATAATAAGTTGCTGGAGGATCTTCTTGAGACACAATTAATCCAGGGACATGAGGATTATAAACCGAATTTTGGTAACTGAAAATGATCATGCATGCAGTATTTCTTTTTTGGGGGAATTTCTTGACTAGAGTGGAAGAATAATTAATGCTGTGCAATGAGTTCAGTTCAAAGAATACATAGTGCAATTGTGAAGTTTGTATGCAAAAACCCTTTTGTTTTTTCCTTTTACTTAATGCATAAATCCGTGTACTAACCAAGAATTCTCCCTTTTTAAATCTTATTTTATCATCAATTCAGTTTCTATTTCCGTTTATTTAGATCTCTTACTGGTATAACTTAAATATCTTGTATTTTCTGAAAGTGACTCAATTAATGAGATTTGGGGTGATATCAATAAGATTGATATTCAAATATTTCTTTCTAACACCCAAAATTGAGAGCTTCAGAATCAGAAAATGACGCTGCTTGGCTAGGTTGCAGACTAAGAAAACCACGGTTGATATTTATAGTACAAACTCAAGTTTCTTAAGAAGATAATCAAACGTATTCTGCAATTTTTGAAGATTTTGTGTGGGGTTGAAAGATTAGATCATGCTATGAGTGTTTTTGCAAACACGACAGAAAGTGATTGGGTGCAAATCGAGCATTAAGACTTCAAAGTTTGATCCAAACAAATGATGCTGAAATTGAATGTATAAAGGAATATGAAAAATATATAAATTTAATACTACAAAATAAAAAATTATTACATAAATATGAATAATTCAATATCAATTTCTTTTTAAAAAATAAGAAAAACATATATAAATGTTGATGTAATTTCATATAACATAATATTTTTTATTTTTTTAATTTGATGAATCATTATTAAGTCTTGTATATAAATTATTTATACATAAAT
>JACGDI010005777.1:90862-116103 GCA_014898725.1 Jacaranda copaia
TAAGGACTTAAATAAGATAACAATACAAGATCTACATACATTGAAAGAACATATTTATGTGAAATAACTTATATATTTGTTCTATTATGTATAATTTTTTTCGATAGTTGTGTTTTTTCAACATCCTTCAACAACTGTAAATACATATATTTATAACATCAATTCATGTGCATCCATTATTTTCAATGATTTTTTATATCTTTTTTTTTTAATAAAAACAAACAAAAGCAGAGCTTGTGTTTTGAGAGTATGTGGAAGTAAAATACCATTTGCAACGTATTTCTATATATAATTTCAATCAACAGTACAAAACGTTCTTCATACTGCAAAAGTTTGACAATGAACAGAGCCGGAAATGGACAGCCCACCTAACAGACTGCAGCAAGGCCACACCTGTGATGAGTCCATTTGCCTTTGTGTGTTTCATCTTTCATTGCGGCCGCTTGGACGAAGAGAGTTTTGGTTATATGAACAATGGCTACGTGCACATTTGGACTTTTTTTGTGCGTTTTGTAAAAAATGTCATGAGAATAGACAGCAAGGATGCGAAGCATGTTTATTTACATTTTATAAATAATTAAAAAATATTTTACAGTACAATTATAAATTTAATTTTATTTTGAAATGAGATGTTTTTTATTGTAAATGTCAAATTAATTTTTTTTTTGTAAAGTTAGTGGAGCGATAATGAGAATTAATTTTCTTTATATGTATAGGTAGAGTGAGTGGGATATACATATATTTATAAAAATTAAATAATAATTGTGATAAGAAGAAAAAAAATATTTTGGAATTTTGAACTTTATTTTTTAAGCATTTAAGATTAAAGCCGACAACACCTAGAATATCTTCGGACTTGTTTTGTCTGAATCGGAATACTTTGGGCAAGACAAATCCAAATACTGCTAATATGTTCTGATTGATATTTTGTCGCTTCAATTGGAACTATTTTGGTGGGGGAGTATTTTCCAAGAGGATGGCAACTGGAGGGTCAGTTGGGGGATTATTGGTCCCCATTTTCATTTCCATCTCTTAAATTAATTTCTATACCCACTTTCATACTCCATGGGAAGGAAAAATTTATACCCATCTATGCAGGGAATTTTGCAGATATTCTCTATTCTCCATTTCTCATTCTACTTTTTAAAATAAATTAAATAAAAATATATAATTAATTTAAAAGTTCACAATTATGAATTCGCTCAAAGTGAATAAAATCTAAGCTCAATAAAAGTAATATAGGATTACTTCAATTAAATATAATTCAAATCATAAAGAGCTACATCCATCATTTTATTACAAGTTTTGATCTTAAATTCTTCAGATCATTAATTAAACCACACAAGTTTGAATCAGCCACTACTTTTATATTTTTTTAATTTTTAAGGCAACTTTTCATATTTCTCTTTCTATTTGATTTTAAAAGTTCTTTCTAATTGTAATAAAATATGCTTGTGTTTCATTAATTTTAAATCTATAAACTTGTGTTATTTAGTTAGAATGAATCAAATAATATATTATTTTAATTTTTATATATATTTAGATTAATGGTTTAGAATCACACACAATAAGTATCAAAATTATACCAAAATAAAAATGACAAATAAAAACTTTGTTGAAAACATATATTATTTGTGTTGTTATTTATTACAATCGAAATTAAAATTTAATATTATGCTTATTAATGTGTTTTAATTCAAAGTTAATAATTCACACATCATTATTTTGTTAAAAGAAATAAATTAAAATATTAAGTATTAAATAGTTATTTAGTTTAAATTGTAAAATTAATTAAATCCATATGAATGTGTGTGTATATATATTTATGGGTTATGGAGGCAGAAGCAGAGGCGGAGGCAAAGGCAAAGATTCCCCAAATCCGATCTCCAATTCCCCAATTGGATATTTATTCAAGCGGATTTGAAGTGGGGAAAGAGTTCTACTATACCCGTCCCCGCCTCTACTTCATCATGGTCAAAGCAAATATTCCCCATACCCACCCCTATTCTCGGCTAATAACTAAAATCTCCAAACCCGTCAAATTGGAATGGGTGAATATCCATGAATACTGGATTAAATTACCATCCCTAATTTTTCATACTTCATACTTGGATCATCTATTGAACTGGTTCAAGGACCACATGTTGGTGGTAATCATTTTTTTTATGATGATATATAATTTTATTCCACATCGGAGAAGCTGAGAATTTTTATATATAATTTATAAGTTGTTCCATCACTTTTGTTGAGGCATTTCTTCAAAAAGATGAAACCCACCAATACATTTATTGGTGGGATTATATTTTGATGGAATTGGATCTCCATATTTAGTTTAACAATAGATTAATTGTTTATCATCAGTTTCCTATTTTAAAAAATAATTAATTGTAATATTCAATATATTAAAAACATAAAAACCAACAAAGACTATAATTACAATCAAGTTAAAATGAAACAATCCACGCACAAATATATGAGGAATAGAAAATTTTGAAATAATTTATAATTTAAAATTTAATTTTCATATGTCAAAACATATATTTTTGTAAGGGTAAAATTTTTCATTTTTTATGTACGTACGTATGTAGAAGGCAATAATTTTTATATTTTAATCACCATTAATGCCATATATATGTTTCTCAATAGTTAGTTGTCACAATATTTCTTTCTTAAAAGCAAAAGCATTTTTAGCTAGTAATTTTATTTTAGGAGTGACATTTTGACAAGGGCTTGGATCAACTTGACAGTCTAAGACTAGGTCGATTTTAATTTGGCTCGAATTGATTCGAAGTACCTAGATCTTGAAATCACAAATCTATTTAAAGTTACCAAGATTGGCCAATAAAAACCCTTAAAAAAACTAAGAGAATAGTCTACTCGAAGTGGATACTATATGATGAAGGTAAAAATAACTAAAGAGTATTGCATAGTAAAGATGGAATTAGACCTGTCGATGAGAAGGGTATTGCCCTATCTATGCTTATACCCTAATATACTCAAATAGTTGACACTATATTTATCCTATCCTATCTAACCCATAAACTCAATTAGACACATATATTTAAATACCCAGATAATAGACCCTAAACTAGATCCTACCCTATTAAACCCAAGACCCATTGGGTCTATGGTCAACGGTCTAGTTTTTTAGACCAAAATTTTAAATTGTGTTTTTACCTAACTAATTTTTTTCATCTTTTTCAAATTTTCTTATTGTCAACCAAATGCTAAAACTACCTAATATTTGAATGCTAGAGTAATTTATCAATATTGGCTAATTTTTTTTGGCATATTTTAAAAAAGTAAACTCAATTTGTTAAATTAAAGAAAAGTGTATAATTAATTTTAGTCTTTTAATTTTTAATTTATTTAATTTATATATTTAATTTTTGGTATATTAAACAAATAAGAACCACAAAAATATGTATCACATTTCTCTCTCTTCCCTTATTATGTTTTTTTCCTCTTTATTTTTCCTCTAAGATATTATTTTTTCTTTCTTTAACTTTATTCTTTTTATTTTTTTGAAATATTATTATTTCACATAATATATTCGATCAAATATATGTAAATAGTAGAAAAAATTTATGCTATTACAATTATTAAATATTTTAAAATATAAATAAAAAAGGAAAAGGCCTTACTTTATATGGATTATTTTATTAATGTTTTTGCCACAAAATGTAATTTAACACTATGATTGAATAGTTTAATGTATCTATTATTAAATTAATTTTGTAAATATATTTGATGAGGTTGAAAGTTGTTTTAGTGAATTGGATTGTGTTTGTGCTAATTCGACCAAGGAGGTCGAATGATCTAATAGTAATATCTTTTTAGGCTAAGATCTGCAACCAATAGCAAACATTAGACTTGTCGAGTTGCCCTCAACTAGGCCATTTTGACGTTCAAGTTAATATTGGTCGAGTGAGATAATAGAGCAATAGAGTGAGAGTGTATATTGTATATGGCATACCTAGAGGGTGGCTAGCAATGGGGTATTTATAACCTTCTCTAAATGAATGATATGTCTAAAATGCATTTATCAAGTGTAAAGGGCTCTTGTCCTTGCTTGAAAGTGGTAGGTCATTTCTCAACCCTATAATATTTCATATAGTATTATCTCCAGCTTTTCTATGTGAATAGTACTTTATGGGCATGCCTCCTAACAGAGTTGGTGACAGAGACGGTACTGGGGTGGCACGCGCCATTAATGTGAAGATACGCTGACTGTCAAAGTATTGAATGTGCAAGGATATGATTTAGTGACGGAGTGAGCTCTCTAGTCGACAGTAATCGACCATAGGGACTGGTTAACTAGAGGAATAGATGAATGAACTAGATAGCTTGAAGCTTCCTATCAGGTAGGGTTGAGAACTATCCGCTCGACCTGACAGTTGTGGCCGAATGACTCGGCCCAGCTAGGTTTGAAAGCGTAGTTGGGCTTCAAATGCTAAGTGAGCTTGGAAGCATTTTCTAGAGTTGATAACTTATTAGGCCAGGCTTGTTGGACTATTCCATATCATGAGTCCTCTCACTCATGGTCCTAATCAAGTTTGTCGATGGGAAGCAGCAAAGAGTGGCAGCTAATTGATGGTTATGCACCTTCGACCGAGGTTTTTGAACTTTTGACCAAGGTTCTTAAATTCTTAACCAGGGTTTTTGAATATTCGACCAAGGTTTGGTGCATTTAATGCTTCAATTACGTTGAGGTATACGAAGCGCCAAAGGACGGTTATGCAATTATTACTTCTGCTTGCATTCCCGTGTTCGAATGCCTATAAATAGGTGTGGTAAAAATATTCATTTTACACTTTTACTGAATCTGGTCTAGTCAATTCTTGTATTCAGAGCCTTTAATCCCTTTATGAGTTTTAGAGATTTCTAATGAAAACCTGTAAGTCCTTCTCCAAGTTTCTGTTTTTCTTCATTTGTGTTTTAAGCATGTCAAGTTCATTAGATAGTGAGGTCACTAGGTCCTATAGTGCACACTCCAATAGGGAGATTGGGGTTGAAAGCACGTTTGGTAGCTCGTCAAGTGATAGCTTAACCTCTAACAGCTCGAGTGATGAAAAGGCAGTCTCCAGGGGCAAGGCTAGCTTGAGTGAAATGCTAGCATCACGTGGTCAATTGTTTACACTTGACCATTATAGCGAGATAGTGTCCAAAATTACTTCTGCTAATTTAGTTCGTATTAGAGAACTTTACCATATTTTTAAAGAGTTTGAAGTTCTAGTGCCTGGGCCACAAGGTACGATACATCGACCTTTGATGAGGTGTATTATGGTTTTTGATGAGGAATTTAGATGCAAACTTAGGTTCTCGTTAGCGCTTGCTATAGTCAACCTCCTAGGGGGCCTGAAAGTCTGCATAACGCAGCTCCTTTCAAACTGCTTTGCTAATGTATATAGTTTTGTCGTGCTGATGCACTTGTTTGGTCAATCGATTTTCTTTACCAATTTTCAAATCTATTCCAATTGCCTATGTCCCAAGAGTCGGGTAGCACCAAAGAGTCCAAGTTTTACTACCTCATGATGCGCTCACATAAAAAATTCTTAGTAACCCCCTCCTTATCATATGGCCAAGAGTGGAAAATGCATTATTTGTATGTTTGAGGGCCCGGTGAGTTTAATATTTTGAGGGGTTGGTGGAGGAAGCACGTTAAGATACTAAGGAACCAAACTCTGAGCTGGCCTAACACTTTTATCTGGGACTGATCGAGTTTAGCCAAATTGAGGCCTCAATTCTGATAAAGAAAAAATGTTTGGTGTTGGCTAGCTTGTTGCCGGCCGAGCTGAACTTGCCCGTAGGCGGCCAACTAAGTAGAAATCCTTGTTGATTGGGATAATTGTGTATTTTCATATCTTTCTCTCTCTATTCTAATTATTTTTTGTATTGTTCTTCGTTGGCAGATCGAGAAGAGATCATGGCCCGCAATAGACAAGAAGCTTTAGAAAAGGCCTAAAGGAATGATGAGTACCACAATCTACCCCAATTGTCCCACAAATCAAACAGGCTCCTCAGCTTACTCAACTAGCTGAAGAGGTTCATAGTAGCCCTGTGGGTTAGGGCAAGAGGCATATGACCGAGCAGGGAAGCTTAGCGCCCAAGAAAATAGTAGGTGACAAAGGCAAACAGAAGACCACTTGGGTTATGATCTATTCGGCAGGCGTAGCGATGGGGTCTTATTTCAAATACCCAGGCTCCCATCACCCCATTTTGAGACTGACCTAACCATGAAAATAACAAATTCGAGCTCAGTCATATCATTAAGGACGAAGGGCACTAGTGCACTCAAATGCATAATGGCCGGGCTCTTTGCCATTGATCAACAAAAGTTCATAGACTTAAGCCAGATCAAGGCTCTTAGGGCTCAAGCCTACTATTACAATGGTAAGTGTGAGGTTGATTATTTTCTCATTGAATGCTGCCTTTAGTCAATTACACCAATTAATGATAATCTCTATTTCAGGTGAGCCAGCTCAAGTACCATTTTTACCGTAGGTCGGAGTTAGCTCTGGCTAACCATAAAGAACTGAGAAAGAAAAAGGATTTGGAGATTTTGAAGGTTCAGCTCAAATCTTCCCAAGTTTAGGTCAACCAGCTGACTAAGAAGATGGTCGACCTCTAGGAACAGCTCAACATGAAAAACCAACAGCTAGTTGAGGTCGAGGAAAGCAGCTAAATAGGTTCCATGCTGAAAAATGCTTAGTTGGACCTTCAAGTGAGTTATGCTTCTGGTTGATTCGCTGACCATATTGCTTCACTCGAGAAAGCCTAAACAACATTCTCTTAGCAACTCCTTTTGATGTGAAGGGAGGTAGTAGAGCAATTTATGCTCAGCTTGGCTTTTCAAGATGTGAGCATGGTATTCTTGATCGATGATGCCTACACAACCTTTGAAAAGGCAATAAAAACCTCAAACATTTGGTCTATGCCTTTCAAGCTAAGGACAAAAATAGAATAAGCTCAATTTTGGACGAGAAGCTGCAGCATTATCCTGAATCTAAGGAGGCCATAGTTGAGGAAGGAGCAAAAAAGGACACTATGACAAACGCTTTGGTTGAGCCCATGACTGCCGCTCAATAAAAGCAAGCTGAGGTCAAGAGTAGCATTTCTAATTTGGCAAGGGAGTTCACCTTCGTTGATGACTTTACTTTCCAAATCAAGGATAGGCAGGTCAATGTAGCCTAGTACGTGTTGCACTCAACTGACTTTATAGGTGATGAAGCAGAGCCCTCGCAGCTAGCACAAGCAGTTTTTCCCCTCATGTCAGTGCTACTCGAGCTTGACCAGGATGTTTAGGAGGGTGTCTAGGCGGGTTGAGCAGAAGAGGCTAGGTCGAGCCAAAGCAAAAGCTCTTACTATCTAAGATTATGGTCGCCCAATGTGGGCGTGTTGCACCATTGTAATCCTCCTCTTTTTTTTTTATGATGAAGGTTGTCATTCCATTGTAATAAATATTTCATTTAATGAAATACTACTATTATTTTATTTAATGTGTATCCAATTAGTTTTACCATTTTCTTATCGAATGCAATTATATCATCGTAAATGTGTAGTTGGTAACCAAGTTAATTAATAAGAAAATCCACAACTTTATCATCGATTGAGGTTACAATTGTAGAGATACGCATGATCTCGTCGAAATACATTCAACGTTCTATTTTAAGATTTCCCTCTACTTTGTAGCCGAGTTTCATTACTCTTGTTGAATTTGAGGTTTCTTAATTTTGCAGTAGGGAGCTAATTTGTTGTTCAAGTACAAGGTTGATTGCATAGTTGGGGCTAAAACATTATGATTGGGCAGCATGAAGCCACTTGGTGGGTCGACTACATAGTTTAGGTTGAAAATCCTTGAACTGGCAGTGTGAAGCCGCTCTTTGCTCGACTACAGGGTTGACTTGAAACTTAGTTTGGTAGCTTGAAGCTACTTTTCGGTCAACTATGGGGTTGATTTGAAACTTTGGGTTTGAGGCCTTGATTTGGTAGCTTGGACTTTAAAGTTCACCTCAGAAGCTTTAGTTCTTCAAATTGAAACTATTTCTTAGGTCGACTATGGGTTCGACTTGAAACTTTGAGCTATGCGAGGCAGAAACGACTATAATAGTACAAGTGAATGATAGTAGTGTTGTTAAACTTTATTTATACACAGAATACAAAGATGATTACAACGTGTTCTTATACATATAATTTCTTCAAGTTGGTGGCATCCCATGGGTGAGGGAGCTCGTCCCCATCGGCATTGGCAAGTTGATAAATGTGTTGCTTTGACACCTTTACGACACTATAGGATCCTTCCCATTTTGGGTCAAGTTTTCCAATATTATTGGATACTTTCACCATTTTGAGAACAAGGTCTCCAATCTTAAAATGGCACAGCCTGACCCCTTTATTGTAGTTTTTTACCATCTTTGATCTATACCGCTGCATGATGTTATAGGCTTCTTGTCTCCACTCATTAATTATCTCTATATCGACTTTCCATTCTAAAGTATTTCTGATCAGGTTGAAATGATCACTAGAGCTGTATGTTCTATGAGTTCAAAGGCGATGATTGCTTCAAAACTGTATACTAAACTGCAAATGCTGTGACCTGTCACTATATGAGGGGTGGTCTTGTGCGTCCATAACACTCTAAGGAGGTTATTTGTTTGTTACCTTTGTTTGGGCCATTTGATTGAGGGCTATCCATTGAGGTAAAATGTTGGGTAATTCCTAAGGCCTTGCACCAATTTTGGGTATTTTGCTCTGGAACTGCATCCCATTATCTGAAATAACAAACTTAGGTAGACCAAAATGGCAAATGATATTTTTTCAGATAAAACTCTTGATTCCTACATTAGTTATTTTTGGTACAGCTTCGGCCTCGACTCATTGAAGTACTCGATAGCCACAATTATGAACTTTCACTGACCCATCATCTTTGGCAATGAACTTAAAATATTGATCCCCCATTGGTCGAATGGCTAAGAGATTTAAACATTGACCATGGGGGAGGTTTGAGTGAACTTGGCATGACGGACACCTTTGAGCAAAGTCAATAGCATCTTTCAATAGGGTCGACCAAAAGTATCCGTACTTGATGATTTTATGAGCAAGGGATCTTTTCCTTGAATGGTTCTCGCATATGCTTTCATAGATATCCTGTAAGACCTCACGAGCCTGGTCAGGGTCCAGGCATCTTAGAAGTAGTCCAGAGATCAACCTTTTATAGAGTTGCCATATTTTTGTCTTTGGGGATTGTACCACGAATCAAGTAGAGCTTTATTAGATCTTGTCATGAAGAAACTGTCTCCTCGATGCTTACCACCAAATTCTCCTTGAAAGGGCCGATCAATGGTCTGTCAACGACAAAAAAAGTTATTATCCTGTATTTTGTGCCTCTGGTCGAGCTAGAGAATTTGGACAGGGCATCCACACGCTCGTTCTCAGATCAAGGTACCTAGCTGATAGTGAATTTTTTGAATGATAGCGATAGTTTTCTAACCTCTGCCAGATACCGGCTCATTATCGAGTTTTAGGCTTCAAAATTTCCTTCAACCTGTTCTGTTACCAATTGAGAGTCTATGATCATAGCTAAGTTCTTGACTCCTCGATTGAGTGCCATTCTCATCCCAACGAGGAGGGCCTCATACTCAACCTCATTATTGATGGCTGTATAGTCAAGTTTGATCATAAAATCATACTCCTTTGTTAATGGGGAGCAAAGAGCCACTCTTGCTCCTCTTCATGATGTGGTTGATGATCGGTTGATGTGCAAATTTTAAGCAAGAGAGGTTTCACTACTTTTTTTAGGGAGATAAACCTGCTCGGTGATGAAGTCAGCCAAGACTTGCGTTTCAATGGCTGTTCTGGGTTGAAAGGTGATATCAAATTCTCCCAACTCAATGGCCTATTTTGTTAACCTCCTTGACATGTCTGGCTTCAAGAGCACTTGCTTCAATGATTAATTTGTTAGTACTATCATGGTATAAGACTAGAAATATGGATGCAGCTTTCAAGCTGCGGTGACTAACGCTAGGGCAAACTTCTCAATCTCCAAATAGTTATGTTTTGGTCCTTAGAACACCTTACTACAATGGTAAACTGGTTGATGGCTTTCATCCATGATCGAGACCAAGACTAAGCTGATCGACGATTTTAAGACAACCAAGTATATGTAAAGTACCTCTTCGAGTTTAGGCTTTGCAAGCATGAGGGGGAGGACAAGTACTGTTTTAACTCAACTAAAGCCTATCACACTGTTCATTCCACTAGATACCTAACTTCTTGGCATTTCTAAGAATCTTGAAGAAGTAGGCTCTTGTTGGCCAAGCGAGTAATGAATCTCCCAAGGGCGATAATCCTCTCGACCAGCCACTGTACATCTCTAACTATTCGAGGTGGAGCAATGTCTAATACGGCCTAAATATTTTGTGAATTAGCCCCCAATGCCCTATTGACTAATCATATAACCCAAGAATTTGCCTCCTCAAACCCCGAACATACATTTATTTAGATTTAACTTCAAATTGAATGCTTGTAATATGGCAAAGGTGTGGTTGAGGTTGAGCAGATGGTCTTGGGCCTTCTCTGTCTTAACAATCATGTCATTGGCATAAACATCCATAGACTTGCCTATCTCATTCTTGAACATAATGTTGACCAGTCTCTAGTAGGTTGCTCTAGTATTTTTGAGTCCAAAGGACATGATTAGAAAGCAATAAACTCTATTAGGGACTACAAAAGAGGTTTTGTTGCTATCTTCAAGAGCCATTAATATCTAGTGATACCCTTAAAATATATCCATCATATTCAATAATTCACAACCAGCCGTAAAATCTACTAGTAAATCTATTTAAAGTAGGGGGTAAGGATCCTTAAGGTAAGCTTTATTCAAATCAATAAAATCATTACACATGTGTCATTGTCCCTCATTCTTTGGAACAAGTACAACATTACAAAGCCAAGATAGATATTGAATTTCTACAATATAACATGCATCTAAGAGTTTTCTGACTTCCTCCTTGATGATTTGGGTCCTTTTAGCATTGAAGGTTCTTATCTTCTGCTTGATCAACTTGTATGAGAGGTCAATGTTGAGGTAATGAATGATCACACTAGGGTCGATTCCCTAGTTGTCGGAAGCTTTCCAAGTAAAGACGTCCATATTTCTCTATAGGAAATCAACCATGAGATATTCTATGTGGGGACCCATATCTGTTCCAATCTTGGTAGTCTTTTTAGGGTTCCTAGGTTCTAGCTCGACCATCTTGAACTCCCTAATGGGCACTACCCTAGTTTCTTTTAACTTTATCTTCTTGTTAGCTTGTCCCTCCTCAGGTTCCACTACAGGGGCATCCTCCGAGGTCTTCAGTTGCAGTCAAGTCTTCTACTTGCTTGACTAAACTGAAATGGTGTAACACTACCAGGTTTCCTTGATGTTACATTGCAGCTCGCCCATGCCTGTCGAGGTCAAAAAATTAATTTTCATGTGATAGGCTAATATAATGGCACAAAAATTATTGAGAGTTGGTTGACCAATTAGGACATTATAAGCAAATAGGGCATCAACAACCAGATAGTTTATCATCAGTGTTCTTCTTCAAGATACCTCCCCAAATGATATAGAGAGGTCGATGGAATCCTTAGGAATGATTTCTGACCCTACGAACTCGACCAAAAGGGTACGCATAGGCTCAAATTTCAATTGGCCTAGGTTCATCCTTTTCAGCGTTGAAAGAAATATGATGTTGGTAGAGCTACCATTATCGACCAAAATCTTTCTCACTTCAAAGTCGATAATCTCAATGGAGACTATCATGGGATAATTAGTTTTATGATCGATGTTTTCCCTTCGAAGAGGGCCAAGTCATCGTCAGTAAAGGAGATGGGCTCAGCACTGTAGATAAATGAAATGTTGTTTCAATCGAGAAGACTTTGGTCGACTCTAGCCTCATCTGCATCTATCTCTTCACTGACTTTGAGTCCCTCATAGTGGAACCCTCTGCAATCATGTCAATCACTCCTCGAATAGGTGGGCAGTCATCCTGGGCAGGTTTCTTTCCTTTATCTTCCCTCCTTAACCTAACCGACCTTTCTCTACGATGAGTCTGATTAATTTTTCCCCTTTTAGTTTGTGCATAACTGGTCATGTATTTCTTGAGATGGCCTTGCCTGATGAGCCTCTCAATTTCATCCTGTAGATTGCAGCAATCATTTATGTCATGCTTTCTCTATTTATGAAAGTGCCAATATTTCTTCAATTTTTTTATTGCTTTAGCTTCCGTAAGCTTCCATGGTTTCTTGTGGAGGTTTTCATTCTAGATTGCAAATAGGACCTCTCTCCTTGGGATGTTAAGCGAAGTGTATTCATGGAAGCATTTTGTTGGAGATCGACCTCTCTCCTTTTGCTTTTGGTCATTTTTTTCTTTATTTTTCTTTTTCTCGACCTCAGGATTTCCAAACTTCAACCTGTTCATCTCTTCCTGAGTTATATATCTCTCTGCCGAATTGAGCAATTCTTCCATAGACCATGAGCACTCTCGTACCAAAGCATTGCTATATTCTTTTTGTTAGAGTCCCAAGGACAACACATCGATCAGGAACTCAATCTTAGGGTTATTAATTTTTAATACCTCCATGTTAAACCTGGTGAAAAAGTTACAAAAGGACTCCCCCTCATTCTTCTTGATAATGTGGAGATGGGTATGGGGGAGCTTTGCCTTTTGTCGACTGAAAAATTGGTGTAAGGACTTACCATAAAGTTGGTTGTAGGAGTATTTGGATGAAGGTTAACATTTGATAAACCAATCGAGCGTTATACCCTAAAAAGTGGTCACCAATATTTTTGCGTGGATGTATTCATTATGTCCATGCAGTTGCATCATATATTTGAACTGCATCAGGTGCTCATTGGGGTTAGTTGAGCTATTATACCGTAGGAGTCCAATCGAGACCTTGGAGTCAATGATAATGCACTCGTTTATAATCTTCTAAATGAACGGTAACCCTCTCTCTTGTCGAGACCTTTGGAGGCCCTCTGGGTTGGGCACCTTTTCTGTGTTCCTCTTCAAGATCTCCCCAATGCATCTATTCAGATGTTGCACTTGATAGAAAACTTCTTTCCACTCCTTTCGATCAGCTTAGGTTAGGTTACGATCAAGTTGAGGCCTTGCACGCTGAGTCTTATTGCTTTGTGGAGCTCGAATAGGCCGAGCCGCATGATTTGCTGACTCGCCCATTTCCCCGCGTTGGTCTAGTATTGAATGCTCGACCTTATCGCAATGTGGGGCTTGATTAAGTTGAATGTAATGGTCTATAAAGTCAGTAATCTCTTCCCTTAGCTCTAGTTGCCCCCTTTCTCCATAGAAGCACATAGGGTTTGCTTCTCGTCTGGTTGGTGGCCGCCTAAACTTCAGGCAATCGCGACTGTCCTAAAGGGACCTTTCTTCTAGTGGCGACAATTGTAGAGTTGCACTTCCAACTAGGGCTGGCATGGTTGTGTGCCTGTTCAATGCCGCAAAAAGCTAAGCAGAGATTTGGGAGAAGATTTGTTCACTTATAAACTGCATTAGTTGTGGCATGGTCGGCGTTACAACTTGCTCCTGTGGGGCGCTAGGACCTAGGGCATGTGATCCTTGTTAAGGTTGAGGTTGAGGGGGAAGGAGGAGATGCTGTCCTTTTGTTATCCTTCCTCTCAAATGCGACTCTCCTAGTGTTTACAATTTTCTTAGTTGCAATCTCACCTTCCCACAAATGAAGCCAAAATGATGAGGTTGAAAGCTGTTTTAATGAATTGGGTTGTATTTAGGCTCATTCGGCTAGGGAGGTTGAATGATCCAATAGTAATATCTTCTTGGGCTGAGATCTGTAACCAATAGCAAACATCAAACTAGTCGAGGTACCCCTAGTTAAGGCACTTCGACGCTTAAGTTAGTACTGGTTGAATAAGATAATTAAGCAATAGAGTAAAAGTATATAGTGTGTATGGCATACCTAGAGGGTGGCTAGCAATGGGGTATTTATAGCCTTCTTTAGGTGGGTGATATGTCTAAGATGCCCTTATTAAGTGTAGAAAGCTCTTGTCTTTGCCTGGGAGTGGTAGGTCATTTCTTAACCCTGTATTATTTCAGGTGGCATCATTTCTTGCTTTCCTGGGTGAATAATATTCTAGGGGCACAACTCCTGACAGAGTTGGTGGTAGAGGCGGTATTAGGGTGACATGCTTCATCAATGCGGAGACATGCTGACTGTTAGAGCATTGAATGCGGCAAGAATACGATTCAACACCGAAGTGAGCTCTCTCATCGACAGTAATCAACCATAAGGACTGGTTGACTAGAGGAATAGATGAATAAACTAAGCGGCTTGAAGCTTTTTGGCGAGTAAGGTCAAGAACTATCCGCTCGACCTGACAGTTGTGGTCGAATGACTCGGTCCAACTGGGTCTGAAAGCATAGTTTTGACTTCAGATACTAAGTGGGCCTAGAAACATTCTCTAGTGTTGACAACTTATTGGGTTGGGCCTGTTAGGCTATCCCATATCAATATTAAAAATTAATTATTTGGTACATTAATATGTGCTAGTAAACAAATCTTAATTTAGTGTATCTATTTTGTATGATTTAAACACTTTGCTTATATAACAAAGTGTACATTTATTAAAATTTGATCACTGAATTTTTTTAATTAATTAATTAATACCACATTAATATGATAATTTCTAATTAATTTCTACAAAATTGGGTTATTCAATAGAAATATAGCATACTAGATAACTTTATCAAATTAAATAATCAAAGAAATTTTAAATTTTTTTATTTTTTATATATTAAAAATTTAAGTATACACTTCTGGCACGTTTGGATATATAAATAGGATTAATGATATAGTGGAATTATACTATTAAAGATAATATAATACTATGTTTAGTAACTAGGATTACACATTTTGGATGTGTATTTATTTTATCAATCCGTTATATGGATACAAGGATTAAATAATTGGGCCATGCAATATTGTCAAATTTTATGAGTTTTATGAGTATAATTGTCAAATAATTAGCTATTTTTTACCAATATGATAAAGGATTACATAATCTAAACCAAATTGTGGGGGATTGTTTATCAATTGATTTGTAGATTAATAGATCAGACCTTTTCTCCATTAGGGGCATATTTCTCCAAAATCAAAAATTTGTTGGGGGGCTTAATAATATAATCTATCAAGCATAATTCATACATCCAAACATGCCCTTTAAGTATGCCATGATTATTAGTATGAATTTCATTTTGATATAAGTAATTTGGGTTAACTAGTTAAATTTGAGTATTTGAAAAATGAGTAATTTCAAGGTATAGAATATGTGGGTAAGTTTTGCATATAAATATAATAACACTCATTTAATTATTTTCAATATATTTTTAGGTTTAGGTTTGATGAAAATGATAAGTAAATAAAGTTTTATGAGTAAAAAAGATTAAGTTGGAAAGGAGGGAGTTGGAACATGAGTATTTGATATTAAGTATTTTTTAGGTCTTGGGTATGTGGGTATTTTATGGGTGTAGACCCTACTCTTATTCATTTTATTTTTCTTAATGGGCCTAGGCAAGGTTTGCGTTTCATATCTATTTATTGGGTATGGATATGGATATTATACTATTGTCACAAATTTGAATAGGACAATATCCTTTCAATTGACAAGCCTAGATGGAATAATGAATAAGTAATTACAAATGATTACCAAATAAAATATTGATAAATAAATCTACAGCAACATCTACATTTTTCAAGTTTAACGATCCAAATCAGTCAAGCAGGTCCACCCAAACAAACTGAACAGTGTGGCAATCATATGCTCATAATTTTCACTTATCATCATGTACCTATTCTTAGTCATCTATATAAACTTGATTTAACTCTCATCTTTGAATAATTATGTAGTAAAGAGTCATGATTTTTTCATAATTTCTGTAAATAACTATCTTCTTTTTAAATTAAATTATGAAAAATAAAATAAAAATTATTACATTTTTAATATTCAATGACCAAATTAACTTTATTAATTTTAAAAAATTAAAAATTCTCTTTTCTTAATATTAAACCTTAATTCAATTGAAGAGGAGAGAGAGAATAAACCTTAAGAAACAAATTTAGTTATAAAAAAATTAAATAAAACTCAAAATTATGTGGCCGACCCTAAAAAAACCCTAAGAAAATATTTTAGTGCATTGGCGAGCCCGTCTTGGTGAAAGGCAGATGTCCCTTTCAGGCAATTTAGGCGAAAGCACTTCGAATGCACACTAAAATGGACTCCGCGTTAATCAATCGAAATCAATTTTTGCCATAGTACAGTAGTAATAAAATGGAGTCCGCATTGTGTGTTTCTCGTTGCAGCCCGGCTGACATACAACCCAAGACCTGGAAATTTCATCTGTCGAATTCCACGTCATTATCCTATACGTTCAGACATGACACTGATTAGTTAATCAAATAATAACTTTTTTATATTTATGTGTGAGCTTTGAAAATTAAATTTGAATAAATTTTAAATACAAGTATACATATGTAAATAAAAAAATACTATTTATTTAGATACAGATAAATATATATATATATATGAAATTAAATTATAAATCATTAACTTAGACAATAGTTGAAAAATATAATTGATAATCATATAAAAAGTACTTCCGCAGGCTTTTCAGTTGGATGTTCTAATTTTAAACATAGGTTAAGTTGTTGGGTTGAGTTGATAACTAATAAATCCAAACATATTAATGAACCTAAGTTTGTATGATGAGGATACTAATTACATTGAACTTATATAAGGAAGATAAGAAAGTACATTTATATTGAAAAAATATATTTGTACGAAATAACAAACATGTTTATTGAGTTATAACACTTTTCAATATATAGTTGTGTCTTTTCAACAGATGTTCATCATTTATAAATACATATTGTCTAAAATACATTTGTTATTTTTATTATTTTTTATTTTATCTTTTTAAATAAATGCAAAACTTGTGTTTTGAGGGTTTTGGGAAGAATCCTCTTATCCCTAAGTTGTTTTCAGATAGTGTTGAGAAATGAATTTTAGAATGAATATTTGGAGTATAGAATGACATAAAAAGGGTGGTTTAACAATATTGAGTAATCCAATATTGGGAATGAGTAACTCTGATATCATATTGAATGGATTTTAAACTTAATTCACCTCAAAAATTAGCTCAAGAGGTAAAAATTGTCCAAAATCATATATAAAGATCATAACTTATTTATTTCATTAACGTGGATTAGTAACAAATAGCATTTTAATTAAAAATAAAAAAATTTGTTGTGGATTTATTGCTTAGACAGAAAAGCATGTCTAAAGGGGACACAGCGAGCTTGCAAGCCGCAGCACTGCTGAGCAAAAACTTTCCAGAGAAAAAAGAGAACTGCTGAAAACGAGAGAATATTATTCACACGATACAATACATCTACACTATTTATAGACAAAGGAAAATATCTATTAATTATGAGAGTATTTGGAAGAATTTGTAAGCTTTTCAAAATATATTATAAAATATTTGAAAGTTTGTAAAATATTAAAAAATATTTGGTAATTTTTTTAAAAAAAAATTTATAAGTCCCTAACATGAGATTTTAGAAAGTTACAAACTCTTTTTCAAAAAGTAAAAAAATTTTAACTTATTTTTAAAAATCTTAATAAGCTTTCATAATTTTAATTATAATAATTTATAAATTAGCATTATTAATATTTTATAAATTTTAAAATTTTATTTTATTTAAATAGACTATGGCTAATAATGTCTTTTGATTAATTCTCGTGTTCTGCAACTTTAGTAACATTCTCCACGCCGCTGAGTCAATTTTAAAGTGGCTTTTTCAGATTTTGCAGATCTGCGCTGGCCACTTCGACAGGCGACAGCTTCGGTAGCTGCCAATCGGACGCGTATATGTCTGTCACCACAAATTAATCTGATAGACTTCGAATATATATTGTTATCAATTGACAATTAATAATTTTTATTAATAAAAATTATAATTAAAAAATATATTTAATTTGCTACAAAAATTTGTAGATGTAATTTATAACTATAGCTATAAATTTAATTTTATAATAATTTTTCCATAACATATATTTAGTTTGTCGGTAGTCAATATTTGAATTTCGATTTATTTAAAAATATAAAATTTGGATAAACAAAACAAAAAAGGCTGTAATTAAGTATAATCTATACTATTATAAAAAGAAAGTCTAATTTATATTTAGATTGAAAGTTATTTTGATCCTTTTATATAATTGTTCTTTAATTCTCTTTAAAATTTAAAAAGGTCACATGATATATATATAGGCGTCAAATTGAAAAAAATATGGATGTTTTCTAGTATTGGTGTGGTATCAAATTTTGTATTCCAAATTTAACATTACAGCTACATTGAAACACAGTACTTTATTGGGCATTCATTGTAAATATTAGAAATATTACCAGAAAAAATTATTATATTATTTTTGTATTCCTACATTTACAACCATATTTTTAATATTTTTGAAAAAAGTTTTTTGAGCAATACTTCAAATATTTATAAACAATGTTTTTGTATAGGATTATTAAATTTGCTCATCTTTTGAATCTAAATTCCAAAAATGATTATTGAAAAACTAATCAGTGGGAATTTATTCACAAACAGATTTAGCAATATGATTTTTCATTAATTCTTTTTAATTAATTAACATTATTCTTAACATAGTAATATTTCATCCAATAAAATTTGTTGAATTCTTTGTTTTCCATTGCTCTTCTTTTCGAGTCAATATGTATTCTTATAATTTGATAATGGACTATAATTTTTATATTTTTAAAAAATTGTTAATTCTTTGTATAAAATAATTATGTACATGGAAACAGCATGCATGGATTGCTAGTCATCTTAAAAAGAAAGAAACTCCATAAATTCATTACGTACATGAGACTTAAACTCAAATTATGTCTTTATTAACATAGAGCAATATAAATATTAGAATTACGCCATCTAAATCCTCTATTTCATTTTATGTTTTATTTTTTTTTCATTTTATAAATATATGCCAAGGATGTTATGTAGTTGCTTATAAAAGTAATTAATATGAAATCTTAGCCTCAAATATGAAAAGAAATAAAAGATCCAGAATAGAATTCTTAGCCTTGGCCTCGTGGATGTTGAAATCATTTCAAAGCAAAGCTTGAAAGTGCATAAACTGTCTAAAATTATCTTTTTATGTTAATTTATAATTATATAGAGATATATAATTACAAGACAATTAGCATTTATTGTTACTAATTTAGTGATATTTTATAATATAATGATAAAAAAAAGTGTTATCGTGATAGTCGAAACAAAATGCTACTTAATTTAATATTTGGTGACAATTGATCATTAAATTGAGAATAAAATAGTTACATCTAATTGAAACTTTCAAGATAAATATATTTTAAAGATATTTAATTAATGTCACTAATTTCTTTTAGAATAATGCCATTAGTATTTAGTTATGATGTCATTTAAAAAACATATAATAAAATACTTAATAATACTAACTTTGTAGCATTTTATAGTGTAACGACACACAAAAGTAATATAATGATAGCTAGAAAAAATATCACTGTAACAAAATATTTAATGGCATTTAGTTATTAGATGTCATATAAAATAGTAAGATTTGATTAAATATACCAGCAAAAACGTAATTTAATACTTAACTAGTGCCACTAATTTTTTCTCGAAAATGCTACTCATATTTATTTATGATGTTGTTTAGAAAAATACCACAAATATTTAGTGCCACTAAATTAGTGACATTATCTAGTTTAATGATGACAAGAGTAATATCATGATAATCATAGAAAAATATCACTATAATACAATTTTTGGTGGCATTTAATTAATAAATGTCAAATTAAAATAGTTATATTTGATTGAAAAAGCCAACACAAATGTATGTTTCAAGGCATTTAAATGGTGCCACTAATTTTTTCTTAAAAAACGCCATTCATATTTATTTATAGTATCATTTATAAAAAATATCACAAATTATTTAATGACATAAATTCAATGCCATTTTACAATGTAGTGACACACTAAAATAATATAGTGATAGTAATAAAAAATGACATTGCAATATTATATTGTAGTAGTATTTTTTAAGAAAAAATTAATTAATAAATATAATAAACATAATTTTATTGAAAATACTAACATAACTACATGTTACAAGCATTTAACTAGTATCACTACTTTTTCTTTTTAAAAAAGAAAAATATCATTCATAATTTGATATGGTATAACATGAAATAAGTATCACAAAAACAAATAAAGTATAAATAGTTATATTGATAACTATAAAATTTATAAATTATGACATATCATAATGTGTTGATTAAATTAACTACTTGATGTACTTTTAATGTGTCAATTAAATTAATCATATTTTTGAAGAAGTATCAAAAAATTAAATTTTTGCCCATTTTTTCTCTCCTAACCTATATACATCGTATTTATTTTTTATTACTTTCTATCTCTAAATTTAATCTCTCATAATTTTTCAATCTTTTTACAATTTCTAGCATACATTTAAATAATTGAGAAAATATATATAGTTTCAAAGGATAAAAATAAATTAATATTTTGGACTATATATATTGAACATTTAACGTTTGAGTCTTACGTTGTCATTTAAAAGGATTTTTGTAGCGTTTTAACTGCCATTGTATGTATTTTTGGTGGCATATTAACTTGTCATTTAAAAATATCTTCAGTGGCATTTTTACATGTTATTTAATTCATTTTTTATGACATTTAACTATGCATTTTTTGTTGCATTTTATTAATTTCATAACAAATATATATTAATGATATTTATACCTTTAGTTGTATCATTACAAATGATACTTTTAAAAAATATTATTAAATAAAATTATCATTTTAATATTATTTAAATGACATTTCTTAGTGTCTTTATTTTATTGTAGTGTATAACAATGCATTTCTCCACACTAGATTACAAAAAACAGATAGGCCATCTAGAAAAAGCTTGATAAATTATAATTAAGCTTGAAGAAAAAGCTAAATAGAACATGTGCTAATGAAACTAAAAAATCCAAGTCTCCCTTTGTGTAAATAGAACATCTGCCATTGGCAATTGTTGAAGCTGAAAAGAGGTATTGAGTAAATGGCTGCAATTGAAACTCAAGAAAATTGAGTTGCTGCAACGTATCGCTTATTTAGTGGATAGATGGGTGAAAGCAATCCCACAAGATATTCCTCTTAGAAGCTTTCCGTGATACAAATCCTTTTTTTGCTTGGTAATCACCACTTTTAACATTTGGGGATCATGAGGCAAGTTTTTCTTTCTTTTCTTTTTCAATATATATATATATATATATATATATGTTAAGAGTCCACTAACTTTCAACTTTTGACCTTACATTTTATGTGTGAAACTAATGTTACTGACCGAAAAGCAACTCAGCAAGTTATAAATAACCTTTTATTTTTTTTTTACTAAAATGTATCTTTATAAAGATATACAAAGTTCCTTATTATGTGCATAGGAGGAATGCCTTATGAATTTGGATTTTCATATTTAGTGATAGATTTGAGAACCATTAACTAGTGCTATTTGTGAAAAACAACAATCATATGCCTCTTTCTAAACCTATCGACTAAAGGACTTTTTGGTAATATCAATTCTTAATCCATGTAGGAATAGTTGAGGAGGATGTTGAGGCGTTTTATAAATTAAGCTACTATCATTCTCTTGCTAGAAGTAGTAATCTTGATTTTTAAAGAGCCCAATCAAATATATTTATGTTCAGCTAATTCCAATACAATTAAATGTGTATTTTCAAGAAAGTCAATAGAATGTATCTCTATATTTTTGAGAAAGTCATATGGTAATAGATTTAAGCATCATCATACGACATTATTTGTAGAAAACGATAATTATACCCCTTTTTCTAAATCTATTGACTAAGAAAATTTGATGATAACAAAAACAGCCATGGAAGATCTTGAGCCGTATAATAAAACTGCTTTTCTTCTTTCTTTTCTTACACATTAATATTAGTTTAAAAGGATAAAATTCTTCTTAAAGAAGGCAACAATATCGTTTTAAAGTGGATTTTAAGTTTTCAGAAAGAAGTTCCATGTTAGAAAACCTTCCTCAACGGTTTAAATCTTGTATTCAATTTTCTATTTCATCTCTTATCCCATTTCATGAATATATGATATATATATATATATAATATTTTTTTATAAAAATAATTAATTAAGAATCATATACACTTGGTATAAATATAGCAAATTAGAATAAGAGATGAAATATGGAATAAATTAAAAGATCCCAAGTGCTTCCTCAACGGCTTGTGTCTAAACTATCATTCTTGTATATAATTAGAATTAATCACCATTTATGTACTTATTTACTTAGTTCTAGGATATTTTGTTAGGATTATTGTTTTGATGTATGACAATAATGCATTTAATTCCTTTAATCAAGCAAATCACAATCTATTTTCATCTTTAGTTAGTATATTATTTTGGAAAAATATTGCTAATCTCTTATAAATGGAAAGAACATATTAAGAATACAAATGAAGGCTGAATATCTCCCTTGATTGATTACTCACATCCACACATGGTAAGTTACTGTTGGAACCTACCTATGGAAAGTTATCATTGGAACATCCAAGCATGAATAAAGATCTACTATTTAATCTTGAAGAGAAAAACTCAGAAGAACAAGCATTTGCTTACAATAATATTTAGCTCTAATCATTAGCTCTCTTGAGGTACCATGTTGGAGAAAAGGAAGGGGTGTGCTGCTTAATTCTAGTTGAAACACAATTAGCCGTGCAGTCCTCTGTGTTAGAATTTTTGAAATATTCCTTCCGTTATATGATATCAGTTGGTTTTATTTTGCTTGTTCATATTTATTGAACTCATTTGTACTAATTCTCTTTGAGATTATTAGTGAACTCTTATAGATTGAAATCTTGAGTGAAAGCTTAGGTACTGAATTAGGCTTGCCGAACCACTATAAATCTGGTGTCTCATCTACCTTTTCATTATCTTTAAATTTGTGATTATTCCGCTTGGAACTTTTAGTTTAAAACTATTGTTTAATTTGAAAATAACATTGCTTTTAACCTAATTCACCCCCTCTTAGGCTCAGTACATTCAACAAGTGGTACCAAAGCCTAGTGTTCATATTCAGGTTTTAACAAACCTGAGCAAAAGGGATCTTAATGGCTTTTTCCAGTCTTGATGTTTTTGTAGAAGGATAATCCCACACTCGTCCACCATTGTTTAACCGAACAAACTACACAACATGGAAGAACGGAATTGAAGAGTTCTTTATTGCACTTGATTATGATCTCTGCAGCATTGTGATTGATTAGCCACTCATTCCAACAAATGGAGATATGATCCTGAAAACTCAAAAAGAACTTACTATTGAGGATAAGAAAATTTTATCCATGAATGTAAAAGTAAAGAACATCCTTTCGTGTGCCTTGGTTAAAGAAGAGTACATTCATGTTTAGCATATGTTCTTCAATGAAAGAAATGTGGATCATGCTTCAAATTACTCATGAAGGAACTTTGTAGGTACAACAAAAGAGAATTGCATTGCTAACTTATCGGTATGAATTGTTTTCCATGAAAATGGGAGAATCAATAAGTTAAATGAGTGCTCGATTCATGAAAATCATCAATCTAATGGTTGCACTTGGAAAAATGATACCAAAAAGTGAACAAGTGCAGAAGATCTTACACTCCTTACCAAAACAATGGATGCCCAAAGCGACTGCCATCTTGGAAACAAAAGATTTAGAAACTCTTGCTATGGGACAACTAATTGGATCACTTATATCTCACAAGCTTACCCTTCTAGCAAAAGAAGTAACCTCTGACAACAAAGTGAAGAAAGACATTGCTTTTCCTTCCAATCATATGGAACCTTTTGAAGATGAGGAAGAGCTAAGTGAGGAATCTACAAATGATAAAATCGCTATGATAACTAGACAACTAAAACAACTTGTGCAAGCAAAAAAACATTTTAGATGAGGTTTCAAAGGAAGTACCAGATGTAACTTTGAATAGAAAAAGTCGTAATAGAATATTTGCCACGAATATTATGAGATTGGACGCAAACGGCCAAAATGTCCAAAGTTAAAAAATATTATCAAAACAGAGAAGGGAACAAAACAAAAGGCAATGACTATAACCTAGGATGATTCATATTCCAAACAATTTGGTAATGAAAGCAATTGCCTTATGGAAAAAATTTGGGTATTATTTCATTTTGAAATTCATTCCAGTGACTTTAATATGAATGTGAAAGCTCTTATCCATTTAGCATGCATGAAAAATGTCATAATAAAATTATTGAGTTGCATAATGAAATTACTTTTCTTAAAGATCAAATCCAAATTATTAACAATGAAAAACTTGAATTTGTTGAAAACTACAATAAGATCCCAAAGAAAGGTATTGCTAATAAAAATAAATTAGTTAAATTGAATAAAGAGCTAGAAAAAGAAAAATCGTTTCTATTCAAAAAGAATTACAATCTAAAAAGAACTATTAAAGAAAAAAAGGATGTTGAATTCCATGAAAAAACAAGAACACCTTTTAAGGAAAAACATAATAAAAGAAAGTGTCATACATGTGGAAAAATTGAAAAAAAATGGACACATTGCATATAGATATCCCTTAAAAAGGGACATTGGAATGAAGTTTGTTTGGGTACCAAAATCTAATATAAGAGGACCCAACAAATCATGGGTACCAAATAATACCTCAATCTATTTTGCAAGAAGCAACAGAGACAGCAAATTCCAAAGAAAAATGGTATCTGGACAACAGATGTTCCAAGCACATGGCTAGAAACAAATCAGCATTCTTAAATGCTGAACACTTCAATGGAGGAAATGTTCTTTTTGTTGATAACACCAAATGCAAAATCATTGGAAGAGGAACAATCGAAAGAAGAACCAGTATAACCATTGGCAATGTCTAGCTAGTAGAAGGACTCAAACATAACTTACTAAGCATCAGCCAACTCTGTGACTGTGGCTATAAGGTACAATTTTAGCCCACTAACTACATTGTTTCAAAAGATGATGAGATATTATTCACTACATCTCGTGAAAACAACATATACTGCATTGATCTTGATAATTTATCAAATCAAAATATTGAATGCC
>JACGDI010005777.1:124733-148593 GCA_014898725.1 Jacaranda copaia
AGGGTTTTAGATTGTAGGAACTCTGTGTATAAACAAAGTTGTTTACTTCAACTAGAACTCTAGTCATCATCTTTCTTAAACGACTAGGATAATCCTACAATAAATCTAATGTCTTTATTATTAATTTCTAAAGTTTCAATTATTAAATCCTAGTAAGAATATATCATTAATTCTAGTAAAATTACAACTTATTTTTTCAAAATCTAGAATATCTAATATATATATGAACCTAAATAATAGTTATCACTATTTGATCAAGAGATAATTTAATGCTATATATGTGTGTATATATTACATTTTTTTCTAATTTAAATAATACTTAAAGTAAAAATAAAATAAGATAAAATAATTAATTAAATATAAAAAGAATTTCTAAGGCATTACATATACCATTTTCTTTATGAGATAGAGCCAAGATATATAATTTTCCACTTCTTATTATCGTTTTGATGAGAAATATGAATATATCATCTAACATATAGATACAGATTATGCCAATGCTACTTCAATTTGAAGTCAGGTTGTTAGATGGAGCTGATGGATCTAATAGACCCAAACATGTTAATAAATCTAAGTTCAAATAGATTGTCTATTTTATTAATAAAACACCTACGTTCTTTTTTGGTATATTTTTGTGTGATGTACCTAAACTACCTTTAATTTTCATAATTATAATTTATAGAGTAACTACTATTCACAATCCATATATTCTATGTCCATAATTATCATCTTATTTTAATGTTTTATTATTATTTATGTATAAATTTAAATAATATCAAATATTACTAAAAAATTAATATTATATCAAAAATAAATATTTATTTTATACTATAGATATTTTAGCATACGCATCGAATGTGCCAAGATTGCTAGTATATATTACTGGTGTAGTTATCAGGAACTTGGATAAGGACTTGGATAAGATAAGAATAGAAACATACATTGAAAGAACATATTTATATGAAATAACTTATATATTTGTTCTATTATGTATAATTTTTTTCGATTGTTGTGTTTTTTCAACATCTTTCAACAACTATAAATACATATATTTATAACGTCAATTCATGTGCATCCATTATTTTCAATGATTTTTTATATCTTTTTTTTTTTAATAAAAACAAACAAAAGCAGAGCTTGTGTTTTGAGAGTATGTGGAAGTAACATACCATTTGCAACGTATTTCTATATATAATTTCAATCAACAGTACAAAACGTTCTTCATGCTGCAAAAGTTCGACAATGAATAGAGCCGGAAATAGACAGCCCACCTAACAGACCGCAGCAAGGCCACACGTGTGATGAGTCCATGACCACTGAATTTGCCTGTGTGTTTCATCTTTCATTGCGGCCGCTTGGTCGAAGAGAGTTTTGGTTATTTGAACAATGGCTACGTGCACATTTGGACTTTTTTAGTGCACTTTGTAAAAAATGTCTCGAGAATAGATAGCAAGGATGCGAAGCATGTTTATTTACATTTTATAAATAATTAAAAAATATTTTACAGTACAATTATATGTTCATTTTTATTTTGAAATGATGTGTTTTTTGTTGAAAATGTCAAATTAACAAATTTTTTGTAAAATTAGCGGAGCGATAATGAGAATTAATTTTCTTTATATGAATAGGTTGAGTGAGTGTGATATATATAATTATAAAAATTAAATAATGATTGTGATGAGTTGAATTTTTTTAAATTTTGAACTTTATTTTGAGGAGCATTTAAGATTAAAGCCCACAGCACCCAAAATGTATTTGAACTTGTTCTGTCTGAATCGAACAAAATTGGCAAAATAAATCCAAATCCAATAAGTTTTCATTGACATTTTGTCACTTCAATTGGAACATGATCCAATTCACGCTTAATGTATTTATGACCATTCAAGGAGCATTTGCCATTACCAATGCTAATTCAATAGTGACCTTCAACTACTTTGGTAGGGAAGTCTTTTTCATAGGCATAGCAATGGGGAGGGCAGGCCGGAAATTACTTGTCCACATTTTCGTCTTCGTTTCTCTAATTAATCTTCATACCCACTTTCATACTCAATGGAAAGAAAAACTTTATACTCATCTCAACATTCAATGAATGCGAGGGTTTTTGTGAATATTCTCTATTTCCCAGTTCTCATTCTACTTTTTGAAATGAATTAAATAGAAATACATAATCAATTTAAAAGTCCACCATTATAAATTCGCTCAAAGTACTAAGGTCAATAAAAGTAAAATAGGATTATTCCAATTAAATATAATTCAAATCATAAAGAGCTACATTCATTGTTTTGTTACTATTTCAATCTCCAATTCTTCACATCATTAATTTAAATCACACAAGTTTGAATCAGCCACTACTTTTGTATTTTCTTAATTTTTAAGGTGAGTATTCACATTTCTCTTTCTATTTGATTTTAAAAATTCTTTTTAATTATAATAAAATATGCATGTGTTTTATTAATTTTAAATCTATAAACTTGTGTTATTTAGTTAGAATCAAATAATGTATGATTTTAAATTTTATGTATATTTAGATAAATTAGAATCACACACAATAAGTATCAAAATCGTACCAAAATAAAAGTTAATGACAAACAACTTTGTTAAATATATATATATATATATTTATTATTTGTGTTGTTGTTATTTACAATTGAAATTGCTTATTACGATATTTTAGTTCAAAGTAAATAATCCATGCATCATTATTTTGATAAAAGAAACAAAATACAATATTAAGAATTAAATAGTTATTTAGTTTAAATTGTAAAATTAATCAAATCCATATAAATGCATGTATATATATACATATATTTATGGATTATGGAGGCAAAGCTGAGGCGGAGGTGGAGGTAGAGATTCCTCATACTCAATCCCCAATTCATCAATTGGATATTTATTCGGCAGATTTGGGGGCAGTTTCAAAAGTAGGGAAAGAGTTACACCATACCCTCTTTGCCTCCACCTCCTCGTGGTTAAAGTGAGTATTCCTCATACTCACCTCTATTCTCGGTCAATAAATAAAATCTTCATACCCATCAAATTGAAACAAGTGAATATCCATGAATAGATTAAATTGTCATCTCTAATTTTTCATACTTCATACTTGGATAATCTATTCAACTTGTTCAAGGATCGCTTGTTGGTGGCAATAATTTTCTCTATGATAATCCATATTTTTATTCCACATCGGAGAAGTAGAAAATTTTTATATACAATTTATAAGTTTGTTCCATCACTTTTGTTGAGATATTTCTTCGTAAAGATAGAACCCACCAATACATACTGATGGGACAATATTTTGATGGAACTAGATCTTCATATTTAGTTTTACAATATATTAATTGTTTATCATCATTTTCCTATTTTAAAAAATAATTAATTGTAATATTCAATATATTAAAAACATAAAAAGTTAAGTAACAAAGACTATGATTCATTACAATCAAATTAAAATGAAAAAAACCCACCCATGTATACAAATATATAAGGAATCAAGAATTTTGAAGCAATTTATAATTTAAACTTTATTTTTCATATGATAAAAGATATATTTGTGTAAGGATAAAATATCTCATTATGTGTGTACGTAGAAGGCAATATTTTTTATATTTTAATCACCAGTAATGCCATATATATTTCTATATAGTTAGTTGTCACAATATTTCTTTCTTAAAAGCAAAAATATTTGTAGCCTATAACTTTGGCTATGTTTTGTTACATTTTGCCAAAACAAATTTATTTTGACAAAATGTAACCAAACGTACGTATCACATTTTTGTCAAAACAATACATACTAATTTCCAAAATACCCCTTCAAATCAATTTGCTTATCACCAAAAATTCAATAAATATCATACATATACATATCATAGTATTTTATCATTATTTTTACAATTGAAAAATCATATCTAATCATCATGTATACATATTATATATTTTATTATTATTTTTATAATAAAAAATATTAGTCAATTTCATTTTCACCCCTAGAATCTAACCAAAAAATGTTAATTTGACTACTACAATGAAAATTGTCTCCTCCCAAAATATATACAAATATACCAACATTCTCCAAAATAATTTTCTAAATATTCTCAAAATAAAAATCAATATATGTGAACAAAAATTTCACATTTTTTAATTCCCTGATCAAAACACATTCTCCCAAAGTATATAATCCAAAACAAACAATTCATATCCAAACATTATGTTTATTTTGGGAGTGACACTGTACAAGGGCTTGGATCAACTTGACAGTCTAAGACTAGGTCCATTTTAATTTGGTTCGAATTGATTCGAAGTACTCTAGACCTTGAAATCATAAATCAAGTTAAAGTTTTTGGGATTGACCAATAAAAACCCTTTGAAAATTAAGAGAATAGTGTATTCGAAGTGGATAATATAAGAAGTAAAAAAATTCAAGATCAATATTGCATGTTGAAGATAAAATAATGGATAAATACTTTCAGATGAATATCAAATAAAATATTGATAAATAAATCTACAGCATCCTCGTTTTTCAAGTTAAGGATCTAAATCAATCGAGCCGGTCCACCCGAACCAAATGAAGAGTGTGACAATCCTGTGGTTACTTTGATACTTCGTCTGCTTTTCTTTTGAACATAAAAATGAAATGAGATTTTTAGGGGCAAATATGAGATTTTTCAGTCCCCAAACATCACTATATAAACACATATGCATTGCAATTTTTTCAGACCAACCAATTACAATTTGTGGGTTCAAGTAGAGGTATATATTTTGCTAATATGGTTCAATGGTTTAACGATCACATGCATGGTAGGGCAGCTTATAAATATCTGTCTGCTTCATTACACGCTTTACTGCAGTTTTCTGCTTTTTCTTTTCTTAATTTCATTCTTGCAGTTATGAGAAGCTGACAACTCTCTTTTTGGCCCCTCTTAATTTCAGCCAGTTGATATGTTGCTGGCAGCTCTAGTTCTTGTTCCTCTTTTCTTTCTTTACCTCAAGAATTCATTATTTGGAGCAAAATCACACCTCCCACCAGGCCCATCAGCATGGCAAATTTTAGCCAACATGTCCGAACTTAGAAAGAACCCTCATGTCGTATTTGCCAATCTAGCCAAAATCTATGGTCCAATAATGTCTTTACGGCTTGGGGGCCAAGTCCTGGTTATTGCATCATCCCCAGCAGCTGCCAAGGAAATTCTTAAAACTCATGACAGAGTTCTTTCAGGCAGGTATTTGCCTGGAGTGTACTATAAAATCCCAGTAGCAGTAGAATCATCGTTAGCATTGTCTAAAGAATGCAACGAAACTTGGAAATTTCTACGTGGGATCAGCCACAACTTCATCTTTTCCTCCAAATGTGTCAACTCCAAGGCCGACCTAAGGTCGGTCAAGATAGTAGAGATGGTAAAATATTTGCAAAGCAAACAAGGGGAAATTGTGAATCTTGAGGATGTAATGAATGAGACTATTACTAATATCCTCAGTAACATATTGGTTTCAAGAGACCTTTATGACATTAGAGGAGAGGCTAAAAATAATGAAAAAGTTAAGGCATTGGTCCATGAAATTCTTGAGATGGTCTCCTCTCTGGGATTGTCTGATTTATTTCCAGTACTGAAAGGGGTGGATTTTTGGAGTAGAGGAAAAGGCATGGAAATATACCATAAAGTGACATGTATGTGGGGAGATATGGCGAGGGAAAGAAGAGCAAATCGTCGTGACAATAATGCCATTTCGGCTCCGGATTTCTTGGATTTTGCAATTGAAAACGGCCTTTCTGATGATCAAATATCCTTTCTATTCATGGTTAGAGCTTCCTGCTATACTTTTTAACACTATATATTAATTAATTTAATTTTGGTTGTAAATACAATGATTGGTGAAATTTTAATATTTTATGCATCTTAATTATAACCATTTACAGTTGATTCATATTCATGTTACATTTTAGGAACTATTGGCAGCTGGCACAGATACTACGAGCATAACATCAGTATGGTTGATGGTAGAGCTAATCAAACATCCTGAAATTTTACAAAAAATTCGTGATGAAATTTTGAAAGCATTTGAAGGAGATATTCTCAATGAGTCAATTTTAACAGAGTCTCATTACTTCCAATCTTGCATAAAGGAAACACTAAGACTTCATAATCCAGGGCCATTTTTGCTACCCCATCGCGCAATTGAAATGTGCAATGTCGACAACTATGTAATTCCAAAGGACAGCGTGGTGTTGGTGAATGCTTGGGCCATTGGGCTGGAGCCCAAAAGTTGGAAGGATCCTAAAAGCTTTAAACCTGAGAGGTTTCTTGACTCCAATATAAATTTTAGAAGTAATAATTTTGAATTTATACCTTTTAGTGCAGGACGAAGAATGTGCCCTGGATGGAACACTGGTTTTAAAATCATGCAACTTTTGGTGGCATCTCTAGTGCATTACTTTGATTGGAGTCTTCCAAATGGCATTGATCCAAGAAAAATTGATACGGATGCTAAATTTGGGACAACACTCAAAAAGGAAAAACCATTGCATTTGATTCCTAAACTAAGGGGCTAATTGATGCGCAACTTTATGATTTAAGAAATAATTGCTTGTGAGCAATTTTCTTATTTTTCATTATGTGACCCCATCATTGCTTGGTTTTTCAACCATTGTGTACTCCTCTTCTTTGTAATTGCCAATTATAATATTTTAATAATTGGTGGCTCTCTTTTTATTAATTATATGCCATTTTCTTATACATTTGAAGTGAAGATATAGAATTTCTATTTATTATTATCTTTTTTTATGAGAAATATGAATAAAGATATAAGTTATATGTGTGGATGCTAGATCAATTTTAAAAGTACTTCTGCAGGCCTTTCAGCAGGATATTTTTATGCATAGGTTAAGTTGTTGGATGGAGCTGATAACTAATAAATCCAAATATATTAATTTATATAAGTCCGTATAGTGAGGATACTAATTACACTGAACTTATATAAGGAAGATAAGAAAGTACATTTATAATAAAAAATATATACTTGTACGACATAACAAATATGCTTATTGAGTTATAACATATTTCAAGATATAGTTGTGTCTTTTCAACAAATGTTCAACAATTATAGATGCATATTGTCTAAAACACATTTGTTATTTTTATAATTTTTTATTTTATCATTTTAAATAAAGGCAAAACTTGTGTTTTGAGGGTTTTGGGATCAATCCTCTCATCCTTTAAGTTGTTTAGGGATAATGTTGAGAATGGACATTGGACTAATTCTCCCTAAATATTAGTTCAAGATATGAGAATTATTCAAAATCATATATAGAGATCATAACTTATTTATTTCATTGATGTAGGACACTAACACATCCCACACACCCATGAAAATATTTGGATTGTGAAATGGCATGAAGTGAGATGTGAGATACTAACACACTACGCGCACGCTCATAAATGAATATTTGAAACGTGGAATGATATAATATAAGTAGCTCAACAACATTGAATAACTCAACATCGGAAATGAGTAACTCTAATATCATGTTGAAAAATAAACTTTAGATCTAATTTACCCAAAAAGCTAACTCGATAAGTGAGAATTGTTCGAGACTATATAAAGATACTACAATCTATTTATTTTACTAATATAGAACATTAATATTTTAATTAAAAAAATAGAATAAAATTTGTGGTGGATTTATGGCGTAGAGAGAAAAGCATGTATTAAGTGGACGCAGCAAGCACGCGAGCGGCAGCATAGCTGAGCAAAAACTTTCCAGAAAAAAAGGACAAATGCTGAAAACGAGAGAATATCATTCACACTGATACAGTATATGTACACCAGACGACATAGACGAAGGAAAATATCTATTAACTGCAAAAAGTGTTTAGATGAACTTATAAATTATTCAAAATATTTTATAAAATATTTAAAAATTTATAAAATATCCAAAAAATATTTGATAGATTTTTTTACATAAGTAAAGAGTTGTTTTCAAAAAAAATAAAGAATTCTTAATTTCTTGTTAAAAATCTTAACAAGTTCTCTTAATTTTGTTCTCTTAATTTTAATCATATTAATTTACAAAATTGACATTATTAACATTTTATAAATTTCATAATTTTATTTTATTTAAACACTTTAAAAATATATTTTAAAAAAAATCTATTATTTTTTAAGCTTTAAAAATATTTTATAAAATATAAAAATTTATAAAAAAATTTAAATAAAATTAATCAAACACCCTCTAAAGAAGGAGGATAAACTGAACAAAAATGGCAAACTGAAGCTGTGGCCTAATGGCACGTGGGTGGCCATCATGTAGGACGGCACACGTTTGACGAAACTAGAGTATCGACAATAATGTCATTTGGATTCATTGTCATATTCAGATTTAGTACATTCTTCACGCGGCTGAGTTAATTTTCGAAGTCTGAGGATCTGAGCTGGCCACTTCGACAGTCGATAGCTTCAGCAGCTGCTATAGGATGCGCCGATGCGCAGATGCCTGTGACCACAAATTAATCTGCTAAACTTCAAAGATATATTGTTATAAATTATTATAAATTGATAATTAAATTTTTTTATTAATTATAATTAAAATATACATTTAATTTGCTACAAAAATTTGTAGGCATAATTTATAATTATAGTTACGAATTTAATTTTGTAATAATTTTTCCATAACATATATTTAGTTTGTTGGTGGTGAATATTTGGATAAACAAAATCAACAAAGGATGTAATTAAGTACAATCTATACTATTATAAAAAATAAAAAAAACCTAATTTGTATTTAAAGTGAGTTATTTTGATCCTTTTATATAATTGTTCTTTAATTATCTTTAAAATTTTAAAACATCAAATGATATATATATATATATGTTGATTTTTCCTTGAAATTGGGCGTAATTGACGAGCTATGGAAGAAAAAATGGAGCAAAATGAAACAAGGGATTGAAATGGGTGCATGGAGGACATAAACTTTGCGCTGGGGTGCAAGGTTTGTGCACCCCGAAGCACGAGACGTCCCAACATCAGCATGCAAACAAAAACTTTGCGCAGGGGTGCAAGTTTTTATGTCCTGGTGCGCAGTGCAAGCCTATGGGTCCAGGGCTTGTTTTTCGCGAGTATAAATACTTGGTTTCTTCAGGAAAAATTATTGAAGACTACACAAAAGTTTTAGACTGCTTTTGAAATAGTTTCTCGAAATGATATCTAGAACAAGGATGTTAGGTGTTCATGTGAGATTTAAGGGATTCAAACTTTGTACTTGCACTTGATTTGAGTTCAATAAAATTCTTTTCTTTGTCAAATAGATTAGGTACATCACCAAACCACGTTAAATCTTGTTGTCAATTACATTGAATTTATTTACCATCATTTCATAGTTGTTATTTTAGATCATTCCAAGTTACAACAAATTGGTATTAGAGCTGAGATTGATCAAATGTCAGCCATAAAGTACGAGATAGAGAAGTTTGATAGGAAGAACGATTTTGGACTGTAGAAGATGAAAGTTTATGCCCTCTTGTGTCAACAAAGTTTATAGAGAGCATTAAAAGGTAGACATTCCCTACTGGAAATGCTGACAAATGAGGAAAAGGACGAGTTTATAGCAAATGCCTACGGTACTCTGGTGTTGTCATTTGCAGATAACGTACTCAGAGAGGTCGACACAAAAAGTACGCCAGTGGGATTATGGTCAAAGCTAAAGAGTCTATATATGACAAAGTCCCTGACAAATCGGCTATATCTAAAATAGGCATTATACACGTTGAGTATAAAAAAAGGTACATCTATTACTAAGTATATTGATTACTTCAATAAAGTAATTCTGGATTTCGCTAGTATAGATGTTAAAATTGAAGATAAATATCAAGCATTGATTCCTTTGTGTTCTTTACCCAAATTTTTTGAGCACTTGGTCACTACTTTGCTATATGGACAAGATATGATTTCAATGAGGAATATAAAAGCTTCACTGAATTTCAACGAGTTGAGAAAACATGTCCTGGGCAGTAATGATGGTGAAAGTGAGGAAGCATTGGTGGCAAAAGAGAGACCAAGAGAAAAAGGAAGAAATAGAAGCCGACAAAAGTTCTGAACCAAGCCTAGAAATGGCAACAAGTGTTTTAGGTGCAGTAGAAAGGGACATTGAAAATAAAATTGTCCAAAACGAGCAAAGGTTAAGGATGCAAGTGAAATTTCTAATCAAAAATGGGATGATGTTGCAAGAATTGTTGAGGATGAGTCCAATGGAAGGCTTATTCTCAACATTACAGAGAGTTTACTAAGCACTGAGTGAATTTTGGATAGTGGCTACCACATGTGCCCATGTGAGGATTGATTTACCACTTATCAGAAATACGATGGTGGTAAAGTACTTATAAGGAATGATGCTTCATGTAGAGTTGTAAGAATTGACTCAGTTAATATTAGAATGCACAATGGCATAGTAAGGACCCTAACAGAAGTGTGTCATGTTCCAAATTTGAAGAAAAATATGATTTTGCTGCGTACTCTAGACAAAAACAATTCTGAGTATAAGACTCAAGATAGAGTTCTATAGGTTTCCAATTGTGCTCTACTTATCATGAAGGGAGATAAAAGGAATGTCTTTTACATATTGCAAGGCAACACAATAATAGATACTCTAGCGATTTCTTCATCAATCAATGATACTATGAGATTATGGCATATGCAGCTTAGGCATATGAGTAAGAGGGAGATGTCAAAACTAAGCAAACGTGGCTTACTTCGTGGAGAGAAAATTGGAAAGCTAGATTTCTGCAAGCAGTGTGTACTTGGCAAGCAACACAAGGTGAAATTTAGCATTGCGGTTCACAAGACCAATGGCACTTTAGATTATATTCACTCAGATCTTTAGGGCTCTTCTCAAGTTCCTTCAAAGGGTGGTGCTAGATACATGCTGGCATTCATTGATAATTTCTTACAGAGAGTATAGGTGTACATGCTAAAGCATAAAGATGGGGTGTCTATCAACTTCAAGTAATGAAAAACTTTAATCAAGAAGTAGACACAAAAGAAAATCAAACGCTTGAGGATTGACAATGAATTAGAGTTCTGCAACAAGAAATTTTAGGAATTCAACAATAAAGAAGGAATTGTAAGGCATTGCACAGTTATATATACACCACAATAGAATGGAGTTGCAAAACAGATGAATAGGACTATTTTAGAGAAAGCTAGATGCATGCTCATTAACGCTGGATTGTCCAAGAATTTTTGGGCAGAAACAATCAATACTGCTTATTACTTGGTGAATAGGTCACCATCAACTACTTTAGACTATAAGACACCAATGATAGTTTGGTCCGGGTTTTCTGCTAATTACTCAAATCTAAGAGTATTTGGGTGCCCAGCTTATGCTCATGTTCGTGATGAAAAACTTAAGCTAAGGGTTAGGAAGTACATATTCCTAGGCTTGTAGATAGAGTAAAAGATTATCATTTATGGTGTAATAATGACAAGAGCTCCAGGATGATTATCAACAGGAATGTGACTTTTGATAAGTCTATGATGATGAAGAACATGAAGCAGCCCAAAAGTAGTAAATAGAGCATTAAGAAGAATGTGGAGTTTGAACTTGACACTCCACAAGTTTCAAAAGGGAAACAAAAGGTGGTAGATGAAACTAGTAAGAGCACATTATCACCTAATCAACAATAGAAAAATAATTCACTACAAAACTATCATTTAGCTTATGATAGAGAAATGAGGCAGATGAAACCACCACAGCAGTATGCATATTCAAATCTGGTAGCTTATACTTTGAGTTCAACTGAGGAATTTATAAGAGATGATCTAGTCTCATGCAAAGTGGTAATTTCCACGCCAAATTTTAATAAAGGAGTTGCAACTATGTGTGAAAAGATGGAGTCTCTACACAAGAATAATACATGGGAGCTAGTTGATATACCAAAAGGACAGAAGATTGTAGGTTGCAAATGAATCTATAAGAAGAAGGAAGGGATTCCCAAGGTTGAGAATGCTAGATACAAGGCACGTTTGGTTGCTAAGGGTTTTACTCAGAGAGAGGGAGTTAACTTCCATGAGGTGTTCTCCCCAATTGTAAAGCATACTTCCATTCATGATTTACTTGCCCTGGTTGCTCTATTTGATATAGATCTTGAGCAAATGGATGTGAAAATAGCATTTTTGCATAGTAAGTTGGAGGAACAAATCTATATAAGCCAACCAAAAGGATTCATTGTTTTCGAGAAACAAGATCAAGCATGTATTTTGAAGAAATCTTTATATGGCTTGAAGTAGTCTCTTAGACAGTGGTATAAAAGGTTTGATGTATTTATTATCAAGATAGGATATGCTAGAAACAAATTTGATTGTTGTGCATGTTATAAAAAATGTAGTGATAGCCTCCTGGTATATATGCTGTTGTATGTTGATGATATATTGATAGCCTCTAGAAACATATATGAGATCAATATTTTAAAAGCTTAGTTAAGTAAAGAATTTGACATGAAGGATTTGAGCAGCACAAAAAAGATATTGGACATAGAGATCATCTGGGACAGACATGCTAGATTGCTATACTTGTCTCAACAACATTATATTGAGAAAGTATTGAAGCATTTTGGGATGAATAAGTCTAAGCCAGTGAGTACACCGCTTGCAGCTAATTTCATGCTCTCATTAGATGATTCATCGAGTACTAAGAAAGAGGTAGAGCACGTCTTATGTGTCGTATGCTAGTGCAGTAGATAGCTTGATGTATGCTATGGTGTGCGCTAGGCCAGACATTTCACATGCAATCAGTATTGTAAGCAGGTATATACACAAGCCAAGAAAAATACATTGGCAAGCTGTGAAATGGATCGTAAGGTATTTGAGAGGCTCTGGGGATAGATGTTTAATGTACAGTCAATTAAATTCTACTACAAGGATTATTGACTATGTGGATGTGAATTAAGCAGGAGATTTGGATAGCAGAAGGTCCATGACAAGGTATGAGTTTTGTGTTTCAAGTTGTACAGTCAGTTGGAAGGCCACTTTGCAGTCATTAGTTGCATTGTCTACAACAGAAACTAAGTACATGGCTTTGGCTAAAGGCATGAATGAAGCCATTTGGCTAAAAGGACTGATTGAGAATATAGGTATGGACTCTGAGATCACTTCAATATTTTGTGACCGTCAGAGTGCCATAAACTTGTCAAAGAATCAAGCTTTTCATGCGAGAACATAGCATATTGACGTGAGGTATCACTTTATCCGGGATATGATGTCTCAAAGTGTTATTTTGACTGACAATGTTGGGACTAAGGATAATTCGACAGAAATGTTGACCAAAACTATTCCAAGAATCAAATTTAAGTATTGCTTGGATTTGATTAACATTTGTAAACTCCAATGACAAGCCCTTTTGGGGAAAAGACAAAAAAAAAGGATAGTGAATTTTAAGTTAAAGTAGAGAATTGTTGATTTTGCCTTGAAATTTGGGCTTAATTGAAGTGCTACGAAAGAAAAAATGGAGCGAAATGGAGTAAGGGATTGAAATGGGTGCATGGAAGACATAAAGTTTGTGCTGAGGTGCAAGGTTTGTGCACCTCGCACATGTGACGTCCTAACATCAGCACGTGGATAGAAACTCCAAGCTGCAAGTTTTTTGGGCCCTGGCGCACGGTGTAGGCCCATGGACCCAGGGTTTGTTTTTCGCAAGTATAAATACTTGGTTTCTTCTAGGAAAATTATTGAAGACACATACACAAGGGTTTTAGACTGCTTTTGATGTAGTTTCTTGAGATAGTGTCTAAAATGAGGGTGTTAGGTGTCCACATGAAATTTGAGGAATTCAAACTTTGTACTTGAACTTGATTTGAGTTAAATAAAATTCTTTTCTTTATCGCACTACAAGAAAAATTGAATTTAGTGGCATTAGAAAGTGCAACTTAAATAATGTTATAATAGCAATTTTATATTTAATGACATTTTTTAAAAATTTCACTTATAGCAATATGGCTAAAGGTATAAATGTTATTAATTTACCTCTATTGTGATATTAATAAAATGTAAAAAAAAAATTAGATAGTGCATTAAAATGTCATAAAAAATGCACTACATAACGTATCAAAGTGACATTAAAGAAAATTCAAATGGCATGCCAGTATGCCACTAAAAATATATGCAATAACATATTAAAACACCAATGGAATTCCTTTGAGTGACAAGATAAAACACCAAAAAAAGTACAATAAATGACATGTTGAAATATCAAAAAAATAATTTTAAATGACAAGCTAACATGCCATAAAAAATGCATATAATGATGTTAAAATGCCACAAAAAATTCCTTCAGATGACATAATAACATGCTGTAAAAATTAATTAAATAACATGTTAAATTAAATGGCAAAAAAAATTCCTTTAAATGACATCTTAATCTACCACCAACAACCACATATTATGAGACTCCAACATGCTCCAATTGCTCTGTATAAGACCCAAACATACGATATTTTATTTGGAAAGATATGAGTTCACCGTCAAGCTACACATCAAATATTCATTATAAATATTCAAAAATATTGTTATATTCTCATACTTTAAAAACATATTTTCTCAATTATTTAAATATATGCCCGAAATTATTGTATTAAATAATACATTTGAAAAAGCTTAAGACATTAAATTTAGAAAGAGAAAATATTCAAAAAAACTAATTTATAGGCGATGAGAAAAAATGGGCAAAACCTTAGATTTTTTATACTACTTGAAAATTATGATTCACTTAGTCAATACATTAAAATAGTACTTAAGTCATTAATTTAATAAATGCATTATGAGTTATATTTTTCTTCTTTTTTTTCCCCAAAAAGTAGTATTGCTAATTAAATGCTTTTAACATATAGTTGTGTTAGTAATTTCAATAAAATTATATTTTTAGGACATTTATTAATCAATTACTACTAAGTAACACTATATTGTAAAATATTATTAAATTAGTGCTACTAAATAATTACGATACTTTTTATAAATGACACCATAATTAAATATGAGTAGCATTTTTGAAAAAAAAAAATTAGTGGCATTACTTAAATACCTTGCAAATATATTTATGCTGGTATTTTCAATCAAATGCCACTTATTTTTATGTTACTTATTAATCAAATGCCAATATATATTGTATTACAGTGACATTTTGCAACAATTATCACTATATTACTCTTATATGTCATTACACTATCGAATGTCGCTAAGTTAGTGCCACTAAATATTTCATGGCATTTTTTTAGGTGCCCCCATAAATAAATATGAGTGACATGTTTTTAAGAAACATTAGTGGCACTAGTTAGATGCCTTCAAATTATATTTTTGTTGGCATTTTTATCAAATGTAGCTATTTTACATGTCATATAATAATCAAATGCCATTAAATATTTTATTATAGTAGCATTTTTTTTTGCTATCACTATTTTGTTTTTGCATGTCATACACTATAAATGTCACTAATTTAGTGCTATTAAATACTTTGACATTTTTCTTCAAACGACATTCTAACTATACATTAGTGGCATTTTTCTAAAAAAAAGTACTGATACTAGCTAAATGCCTTTGAAATGCATTTATTTTGGTATTTTTAATCAAATGTCACTATTTTGTTTGTCATTTAATAATCAAATACCACTAAATATTAAATTATAATGGCATTTTTTATTACTATCACCATAATATCTTTGCATGTCATTATATTATAAAATATCACCATATTAGTGCCACCAAATGTGAATTTTCTTGTAGCATTGGGTGATTTAGACATATGGTTGAACCACATTACATTTTATTATCAATTACATTGAATTTCTTTACCATTATTTCATAGTTATGATTCTAGATCGTTCCAAGTTACAATAATATATATATATATATATATATATGCGTCAAATTATAAATGTTTTCTGGTAGTGGTGTGGTATCAAATTTTGTATTCCAAATTTAACATTACAGCCACATTGAAACACAGTACTTGATGGGGCTTTCATTGTAGCGATTAGACATATTACAAGAAAAAATTATCATAATATTTTTGTATTACTGCATTTACAACCATATTTTTAATATTTTTGAAAAAAGGTTTTTTGGGCAATGCTTCAAATATTTAAAAACAATGTTTTTGTATAGGATTATTACTTTTGCTTATCTTTTGAATATAAATTCCAAAAATGATTATTGAAAAAATAATTATTGGAAATTTATTCTCAATCAGATTCAGCAATATAATTTTTCATTAATTCTTTTTAATTAATTAACATTATTTTTAACATAGTAATATTACGTCCAATAAAATTTGTTGAATTCTTTGTTTGTCATTGCTCTTCTTTTCGAGTCAATCTGTATTTTTATAATGTGATAATGAACTATAATTTTTATATTTTTAAAAAATTACTAACTCATTGAATAAAATAATTATGTACATGAAAACTGCATGCGTGAATTGTTAGTCATCTAAAAAAGAAAGAAACTCCATACATATGTTCTGTTCATTAAACTCAAATTATGTCTTTATTAATATAGAGCTGTTGTCTTATAATTATTAGAATTCTGTCATCTAAGTACTCTATTTCATTTTATATTTTATCTTCTATTGCAAGTTATGAATATGTACAAAGTGTATTATATATTTGCTCATAAAAGTAATTAATAAGAAATCTAATACATTTGATATATATTTATTAAATTAGAATAAAAAATAGAACATTAAAAAAATTAAAAGATCCAGAATAGAATTCTTAGCCTCAACCTCGTGATGTTGGAATCATTTCAAAGCAGAGCTCGAAAGTGTGTAAATTGTCTAAAATAGTCTTTTTATGTTATTTATATTTATATATATAGATATATCATTGCAAGATAATTAGCATTTAGTGCCACTAATAATGTGATATATTATAATATAATGATATAAAAAATGTATTATGGTGATAGTTCTAATAGAATGCTACTTAATTTAATATTTGGTGATAATTGATCATTAAATAGAAAATAAAAAAGTGACATTTGACTGAAACTATCAAGATAAATATATTTTAAAGACATTTAACTAATGCCACTAATTTCTTTTAGAATAATGCCACCAGTATTTAGTTATAATGCCATTTGAAATATATATAATAAAGTACTTAATAGTACTAACTTTGTGGCATTTTATAGCGTAACGACACATAAAAGTAATATAGTAATAGCTGAAAAAGAAAATATCGGTATAACAAAATATTTAATGGCATTTAATTATTAGATGGCATAAAAAATAGTGGCATTATTAATGATGTTGTTTAAAAAATACCACAAAATATTTAGTGCCTTTAACTTAGTGACATTATCTAGTTTAATGATGACAAGAGTAATATCATGATAATTATAGAAAAATATCACTATTATACAATTTTTGGTGGCATTTAATTAATAAATGTCAAATTCAAATACTGACATTTGATTGAAAATGCCAACATAAATGCATTTTCAAAGCATTTAAATGGTGCCACTAATTTTTTTCTTAAAAAATGCCATTCATATTTATTTATAGTATCATTAGTAAAAAAATATCAAAAATTATTTAATGACATTAACTCAATGCCATTTTATAATGTAGTGACACATTAAAATAATATGGTGATAGCAATAAAAAATGACAATACAATATTATATTGTAATGATATTTTTTAAGGAAAAATTAATTAATAAATATAATTTTATTGAAAATACTAACACAACTATATGTTAAAAGCATTTAACTAGTATTACTACTTTTTCTTTTTGAAAAAGAAAAATATCACTCATAATTTCATATGGTATAACATGAAATAAGTATCACAAAAACAAAAAAAGTATAAATAGGTACATTGATAACTATAAAATTTATAAATTATGTCTTATCATAATATATTGATTAAATTAACTACTTGATTTACTTTTAATGTATCGATTAAATTAATCATATTTTTGAAGAAGTATAAAAAACTTAAGGAATGTTTGGTTATGTTTTTTTGTTTGATTTTATTATATGTTTAGTGAAAGTAATTTTTTGGTATATTTATTTATATTTCGAGGGAAATATTTTTTACTGTAGCAGTCAAATCAATATTTTTTGTTAAATTTTTAAAGTAAAAATAAAATTGAATAATTTTTTATTATTAAAATAATAATAAAATATAATATATATATATATTAAAAAATATGTATTTTGAAGAAAAAATAATAATATATCTATTTATATTTTTTCAAAACAGTATTATTTTCTGAAAGCATGACCAAACGCTCACTGTATTTTATGGTGGGGGCACGCGTTGTGGCGTTGTACAGTAAATTAGATCAACCGACCTAGGCCTTGAAAATTCTACCTGATTTGACATTTCACAATAAAGAATTTGATTTGGATACAATTAATTCAGACGCAAAATTTCCTGCTTGAATGAACCCTTGAGTTGTCTGTTTTCATGCATGTGTAGGCTTGATTGGAACGACTCATCAATAACAGTGTGTGAATTGAAATTTAATTATATTATATTAGGATCGAGAAATTATAGATGAGATTAATAATGGAGGAGAAGTGATGGCGCCTAGCACTAGCAGGTTTTTTTATTACAATTTCATAGCTGCTAATCAGTTCGATTCGAATTGCTTTTCTTTCTTCATATGTGTATGTCCTGTATGCAGGATTCTTTTACGACTATTATTTTCATAAGAATGTCTTTAACTTAAAAATGTTCATTTTTATGCTGTGATTTAATTTATTAAAAAAGGACAAATTATTATTATAAAATACATAATTAGTATGCATTCGAATTTGTAATTAAAAGAAATATTGAAAAGTACAAATGGAAACGTATATATAAATTAAGCAAATCAATGATTTGAGTTCAAATCTAAATGCAATCTTGGTGTGAAAAATGCACTTGACCTGAGGGAAAGAATACAAATTTCATGTGGGGTACATAATGAATATAAAACTAATCAGTGTTTTTGCCCATTTTTTCTCTCCTAACCTATACATTGCATTTTATTTTATTTTTACTTTATATTTCAAAATTTAATCTCTCATAATTTTTCAATTTATTTTATAATTTCAAACATATATTTAAATAATTGAGAAAATATATATATATATATATATACTTTCAAAGGATAAAAATAAATTTATATTTTGGACTATATATATTGAACACTTAATGTTCGAGTCTTATCTTGTCATTTAAAAGAATTTTTGTGGCGTTTTAACATGCCACTATATGCATTTTTAGTGACACATTAGGATATCATTTAAAAATATCTTCAATGCAATTTCACATGTTATTTAATTTATTTTTTATGACATTTAACGATGCATTTTTTGTTGCATTTTATTATTTTATATCATAACAAAGATATATCAGTGACATTTATGCTTTTAACTGTATTGTTATAAATGATACTTGTAAAGAAAATTATTAAATATAAAACTACCATTATGATATTATTTAAGTGATATTTCTTAGTGTCTTTATTTTGTGGTAGTGTATATCTTTGCAACGCATTTCTCCACACTAGATTACAAAAAACTGACAGGTCATCAAGAAAAAGCTGGATAAATTATAAGCTTGGAGAAAAAACCAAATTATAAACATTTGGGGATTTTGAGGCAAGTTTTTCTTTTTTTTTTTTCCTTTTTTAATATATATATATATATATATATATATAGAGAGAGAGAGAGAGAGAGAGAGAGAGAGAGAATTCACTAACTTTCAACTTCTAACTTTACATTTTATGTGTGAAACTAATGTTATTTGTTGAAAAGCCACTCAAAAAGGCAAGTTATAAATAATCTTTTATTTTTTATTTACTAAAATGTATCTTTATAAGGATATACAAAGTTCCTTATTATGTCTGTAGGAGGAATGCCTTATGAATTTGGACTTTCATATTTAGTGGTAGGTTTGAGAATCGTTAATTAGTGTTATTTGTGAAAAACAACGATCATATGCCTCTTTCTGAATCTATCGATCGAAGAACTTTTTTGTAATATCAATTCTTATTCCATGTAGGAATAGTTGAGGAGGATCCTGACGTGTTTATAATTAAGCTATTGTCATTCTCTTGCTAGAAGTAGTAATCTTCATTTTTAAAGAGCCCAATCAAATATATTTATGTTCGTCTAATTCCTATACAATTAAATGCGTATTTTCAAGCAAGTCAATAAATTGTATCTCTATATTTTTGAGAAAGTCATATAGTAATGGATTTAAGCATCATTATATGGCATCATTTGTGGAAAATGATAATCATACCCCCCTTTCTAAATCTATTGACTAAGGACATTTGATGATAATAGAGACAGCCAAGAATGATCTTGAATCGTATAATGAAACTGCTATTTTTCTTTCTTTTCTTTTATAAGGATAAAATTCTTCTTAAATGTAATAAGGCAACAATATAGTTTTAAAGTGGATTTTAAGTCATTAGAAAGAAGTCCCATGTCAGAAAGGCCTTCCTCAACAGCTTGTGTCTAAACTATCATTCTTGTATATAATTGGAACTAATCCCCATTTATGTACTTATTTTACTGAGTTTTGAGACATTTCCTTTTTGGTAAAAATTATGAAAAAATTAGAAGCTCTGCTGATAGAAATTGTCCTAGCTAGCTACAAGAACTATGATTACGTCAAATCAATATCTATAGGTCTTGCAAGTCATTAGGTACCAAAAATGCACAAGTCACAACAAATACTTACTTTCTAAAACTCTTCTTTACTATGTAATTTTATTTTTTATCTCAATATATACTTTTAAATACGATTATTTTTAATTTTTGACGCATATATATGTAATATCCATTATAAGTTGGATAAAATGAGTTACTCAATTCTAATTCAGTATTTACTTTAATACATAAAACTTCATAATTTAAATTAAACTCTATCAAATACATAGTAAATGTGGAATGATCCATCGCACAAAATAGGTGGGATAAATCGTCCCCTATATAATCTTACATTAAATCTTTCGATGACCATACACAACATCTATCAAATAAACAAACCCTAATTCACCAATATTATCATTATTGAATTTCCTCAACAGAATCAAATCCAATATTCAGAAGAGTTGGTGGCCTAACCTTCTAAAGCAATATGATGCTGCTTTTGCTGATTCTACTTGTATTCCTTTTTCTGTTATTCAAAACTTATCTATTTGGCATCAAAAACCAGCTGCCACCAGGCCCTAATCTACTGCAAATACGGCCAAACATTCCACTGCTTGTAAAGAAGCCCCATATTGCACTCAAAAACTACTCCAAAATCTATGGTCCTCTGTCTCCTTGCGACTCCGGGCTCAACTTCTGATAGTTGCATCATCTCCAGCTACTGCGGAAGAAATCTACAAAACCCAAAATCGTGTCTTTTCGGGGCGATACTTGCCATCAGTTTATCACGCCGTCCCAGGAATTGACACGACTCTGGCGATGGCTAGAGAATGCAACGATATGTGGAAGCTCCTGCATAGCATCTGCCATAATTCTATCTTTTCTTCTAGGGCTATTGAATAAGTAGCCGGGATAAGGACTATGAAGGCAATGGAAATGGTGAAATTTCTGCGGACCAATAAGGAGAAGAAAGTCGTGAATATTGAGGATGTCATTTTCGCAACTTTTTCTAATGTCATTGCCAATGTCCTAACTTCTAGAAACCTGTTTGAGCCTGGAGGAGAGGGGGAAAGGGATGAAATGGTAGTAGGTTTGTGAATGGGCTCATGGAGAATAGTACTACTCTTGGTTTGACTGATGTATTTCCTATTTTGAAAGGGGTAGACTTTTGGAGAAAAGGAAGGGCTATGGATATGCATGGAAAAACAAAACTAATTTGGGGAGATATCATCAAGGAAAGAAGAACCAGGCATGATGTGGATCTTAATTCAACAAAAGATTTCTTGGATGTTTTAATTGAAAGTTCTTATTCTGACGATCAGATTGGCATTCTGTTAATGGTTTGAACTTCTCTCCCTTGCTCAAACTATACGTCTGGTATGTCCTAGATATATAGATAAAGTAGTATCTATTAGTATTAAAAAAAATATATAAGCATTTGTTATAAAAAAAATTGCTATGAAAATAATTTCATAGTTATTGCTATATATTTTTAATAGCAATTGTAATTTTTTAAAATAATAAGCAACAATTATTATTAGCTATCAGCCCATAGCCATGCTTATGCAAGCGTAATAAATTAACTATGCATTGAATATCAATATATAAAAAAGAATAATCATTAGCTATAGCTTGATCTTAAAAAGAATTAGCTACAAGAGCATCTACTTTGAATTCAATTAGACCAATTTTGTAATTAAGATTATGAACTTTTAACATTAATTATAAATTGATTATAGTTAATAGCTTAATTTTTTGTAGTGAGTATTGGGATTTACATGTGGTCATGCATATTCTAAATATTTCTTGTCTTGTCACTTGACCTAGTTTTAACCAAATAAGTGCTTTTTGCTTGCTATCTTGTGATATGAAGATTTGTTTTATATCGAAAGGAGTTGAGACTGCAATTGCTTGTGAGGCTAGCTTTATGTTTTTGTATTTTAGAGATTTTGAGAATGTTTTGGTGTTTACGAAAAATGGGAATAGAAAATAAGGTTGTAATTGATTGCGAAATAAAATGTAATAATTATAGTGATGTGATAGATTGGTGTAATTTGATATTGTAATTGGTTGTGAGATTATTTTATATATATATATATATATTTAAGAGTTTTGTATGAGACATGGTTTTTGGTTTTGTTTGGAATTTTAACAGTTAAAAAAATTATAGATTAATAATATAATAAAATAAAAAATTTATGAAATATAATTTGAAAATTAATATGAAAAAATTGTGTATAGTCCAAAATAAGTGCCGTTAAGTTTGTTATTTTTCCTTTCTTTGTTAATTTAATTTTGCAAAAATATATGTTGGCTGAATTAAATTATAAATCTAATACATAGATTTTTTTAATGTTAAAATATATTAAATATATTCATTCCCTAATTTAATAGTACGTCCTACAAAAATGAATACTATATTTCAATCAATCAATTTCACAATGTTTTCAATTAATTTGGTTAATTAAAAATTTATTAATTTTTTAATTATGAAATAAAATCATAAATTTGCATATTGTCCAAAATTCAACTGTGGTGTTCATTATTAATTTTCTTTGTTAATCGAAATCAATTACTATTAAATGAGAGAGGAAATGAGATTGGTGAACAGTTGGCTCAGACTTTGCCTGTGAGACAGCCTTAAAAGAATATTATTTATATAGGTTTTAAAGTCTCACAAGCAAACATGTCCTCACTCCTATTTTGTTGTTTTAAAGACAAGAAAAGGGAATTTTGTCGACAAGCAATCGCAGCATGAGAGTTTTAACAGTTTATGAAGTGTTCACACCTCTTCCTTTTAAGCATTTTTTTTATGACTACAAAATCTCCCATCATATATGGTGGTCCGCATTACCTTATGAATATGAGCCTTCTATGTGTGGTGATGGATTTTGATATCATATGGTGGCACTTCTATAGGAAATGATTAACATATGCCTCTTTTCAATCCATTCAACTAAGTAGATTTCTAATGGTACCATGTCTTATTCAACATGAAAAAGTCTAAAATTTTGAAGTAGCCTGTATGCCATGTGCTTCAAACCTGAGAGGTTTCTCAACTCAATAATTGATTTCAATGGAACTCATTTCGAATATATACCTTTCAGCGCAGGATTAAGAAAGTGCCCCGGGTCAAATGTAGCTCTTAAAGGTGTGCAACTAGTGGTGGCTTCTTTATTGCACTACTTTGATTGGAGTCTCCCCAGTGGAAAAGACCCAAGTGAACTCGAC
>JACGDI010005777.1:153880-174026 GCA_014898725.1 Jacaranda copaia
GGTCGAAATGTGATAATCAAATAGAATATAGAGAGCTTATAGTGTATTTTTCATTACCTGGAACGTGGTTGGCTATGAGGTATTTATAGCCTTTTCCTAGTGTGTGATTTGTCAAAGATGCCCTTATCAAATGCATTGGGCTTTAGTCCTTGCCAGGGAGTTGATGGTCATTCCAAAACTTTGTACTGTTCCAGGTGGCTTCATCTCCTATTTTTCAGGGTGAACAATACCTCTAGTAGGCACCTTCCTACCAAAAGTGGTGGTAAAGTTGGTGGCAGTAACTGTACCAACTGTCACGCGCTATTAATACAGAGGCATGCTACCTGTTAAAGTAATGAATGCGGCGTGGATCTAAGTCAACACCCGGGTGAGTTATGAGGTCGATATATAAACCGAACAGATCTGGTTGGTCGATCACGGAGAAGGTAGAATATGCTAGAACGAATGAAGCTTTCTATTGAGTACAGTCGATTATAATACACTTGACCAGACAATTGTTGCTGAGTGGCTTAATCAAGAACTGGTGATGGGCTTGTTGGGCTAAATGGGCCTCTTAGGCTATCCTATATCAACTTTACTATTATATTCATAGTTAGGATATGATCTTTCCAAATTTAAATAAATTGGTATCAAGAGTCAGGATTGATCGGATGTCAGTCATGAAATATGGGTAGAGAAATTTGATGGAAAGAATGACTTTAGGCTGTGAAATATGAAGGTTCATGCCCTCCTATATCAACAAGATTTATAGATAGCATTAAAAGATAGAGATTACTTGCCAAAAATGCTAACAGATGAGGAGAAAGATAAGTTTTTGGCTAAAGCTTATGGTACTCTAGTGTTATTATTAGCAAATAACAAACTAAAAGAAGTCACCATGGAAAGTACGCCAACCAGATTATGGTCAAAGCTAGAGAGTCTCTATATGATGAAGTCCCTAACAAATAATTTGTATCTAAAACAGCTGTTATACACAATAAGAGTGAAGAAAGATGCATCTATTACTTAGCATATTAAGTTTTTCAATAAAGTGATTCTAGATCTCGGTAGTGTAGATGTTAAAATTGATGATGAAGACTAAGCGTCAATTCTCTTGTGTTCTCTACCCAAATCCTTTGAACACTTGGTCACTACTTTGTTGTATCAGAGAGATATGATTTCAATTGAGGATGTAAAGACCTTATTGAATTTCATCAAGTTGAGAAAACATATCCTAGGTAGTAATGATGGTAAAAGTGGGAAGGATTGATAGCCAAAGGGACACTGAGAGAAAGAGAAAGGAATAGAGGCCGATCAAAGTCCCAAACCAAGCCTTAAAATAGTGATAAGTATTTTAGGTGCGGTGGAAAGAGGCACTGAAAACAGAATTGTTTGGAATGAAGAAAGACGATAGATGCAGGTAAAACTTCTAATCAGAAATGGGATGATGTCGCAGGAATTATTGAGGATGAGTCTGATGGTGGGTTTATTCTCAACATTATCGAGAGTTTACAATGCTCAAAGTGGATTTTGAATAGTATCTATTCCAACCATATGTGCCCATGTGAAGATTGATTTACCACTTATCATGAATTTGATGGTGGTAAAGTGCTTCTAGAAAATGATGCTTTATGTAAGACTCTCAGTAAGTATCAGAATACACGATGACATAGTAAGGATCCTAACTAATGTGCATAATGTTCTAGATCTGAAGAAAAATCTAATTTCGCCGAGTACTCTAGATAAAAATGGTTGTGAGTACAAAACTTGAGATGGAGTTCTATGGGTTTCCAAAGGTGCATTGCTTATTATGAAAGGAGACAAGAGGAATGGCCTATACATATTGCAGGGCAGCATAATTTATGGTACTACAGTGGTTTCTTTGTCAATTAATGATACTACGAGATTGTGGCAATTGCATCTTGGGCATATGAGTGAGAGGGGGATGTTAGAAGTGAGCAAACGAGGTTTGCTTGGTGAAGATAAGACTAGAGAGTTAAATTTCTATGAGCAGTGTGTGCTTGGCAAGCAACACAGGGTGAAATTCGATACTGCGGTTCATAGGACCAGGGGCACCTTGGATTACATTCACTCAAATCTTTGGGGGCCTTCTTAGGTTCCTTCAAAAAGAGGTGCTAGGCATATACTAATATTCATTGATGACTTCTCATAGAGAGTAGGGATGTATATGCTAAAGTATAAAGATGAGGTATTTGTCAACTTCAAGCAATAGAAAACTTTAATAGAGAAGTAAACAGGAAAAGATATCAAGCACTTAAAGACTGACAATAGATTGGAGTTCTACAACAAAAAATTTCAGGAATTTTGCAATAAGGAAGGAATTGTAATACATTGCACAATTATATATACACTACAATAGAATGGAGTTGTAGAATAGATGAACAGGATCTTGGAAATAGCTAGATGCATGCTCTTTAACACTAGATTATCCAAGGATTTTTAGGCAAAAGTAATTAACACTACATGTTATTTGGTGAATAGGTCACCATTAATTACTGTAGATTGCAAGACACCAAAGGAAGTTTGGTTCGAATCTTCTGCTGATTACTCAAATCTGAGAGTATTTGGGTGCCCAGACTATGCTCACATTCATGATGGAAAGCTTGAGCCAAAGGTTAGGAAATGCATATTTCTAGGCTATGCAAATGGAGTAAGGATTATCATTTGTGGTGTAACGATACAAGGCCTATAGGATGATTATTAGCAAAGACATGACTTTTGATGAGTCTGCGATGATGAAAAAGGTGGAGCAGCCCGAAAGTAGTCAACAAAGCTTTAAGGAAAAGGTGGAATTTGAACATGACACTCCACAAGTTTCAAAGGAAAAACAGAATGTGGTAGATAAAGCTGGTGAAAACATATTATCACCTAATCAATAATAGGAAAATAATTCACTCCAAAATTATTGTTTGACTCCCGATAGAGAGAGGAGGTAGATCAAACCATGCATTTTCAAATGCGCTAGCTTATGTATTGAGTTCAGCCAAGGATTTTGTAAGAGATGATCCAATCCTATACAAGAGGCAATTTTTGGGCTAGATTTTGATAAATGGGTTGCAGCTATGAATGAAGAGATAGAGTCTCTACACAAGAATATCACATGAAAACTGGTTGAAGTACCTAAAGGGTAGAAAATTATAGGTTTGCAAATAGATATACAAGAAAAAGAAAGGGATTCCTGATATTGAGGATGCTAGATATAAGGTACGATTGGTTGCTAAGGGTTTTACTCAGAGAAAGGGAGTTGATTTTCATGAGTTGTTCTTCTCAGTTATAAAACACATTTTCATTCATGTTTTACTTACCATGGTTGCTCTGTTTAATATAGAGCTTAAGCATATGAATGTGAAAATAGCATTTCGGCATAGTGAGTTGGAGAAACAAATCTACATAAGCCAACCAAAGGGATTCATTGTTTTCAAAAAATAAAATTAAGCATATCTCTTGAATAAGTTTTTATATGGCTTGAAGCAGTCTCTTAAGCAATGGTATAAAAGGTTTGATGTGTTTATTATCAAGGTTGGATATACTAGAAGCAAATTTGATTGTTATGTATATTATAAAAAATGTAGTGATAACCTTCTCGTATATTTGTTATTATACATTAGTAATATGTTGATAGCATCTAGAAACATATCTAATATCAATGTTTTAAAAGCTCAGTTAAGTGAAGAATTTGAGATGAAGGATTTGTGCAGCGTAAAGAAGATTTAGGCATGGAGATCATTCAGGACAAACACACTGGATTGTTGTACTTGTCTCAACCACATTATATTGAGAAAGTATTGAAGCGTTTTGGGATGATAAGTCCAAGCTAGTTAGTATGCCACTTGTAACTCATTTCAAGCTCTCACTAAATCTATCATCAAGTATTGAGAAAAAGGTGGAACACATGTCTAATGTGCCATATGCTAGTACAATGGGTAACTTAATTTATGCCATGGTATACATTAGGCTAGACATTTCACATGCAGTTAGTGTTGTGAACAGTTACATGTACAAGCCAGGAAAGACACATTGACAGGCTATGAAATAGATCATGAGATATCTGAGAGGCTCTGCAGACATATGTTTGAGATATAGTCAATTGAATTCTACTATAAGGATTATTGGCTATGTGGATGCGGATTATGCTAGAGATTTGGGCAGTAGAAGATCCATGACCAGGTATGTGTTTTGAATTGTACGGCTGTTGGAAGGTAACATTGTAATCATCAATTGCATCATCCACAAAAGAAGCTAAATACATAGCTTTAGCTAAAGGCGTGAAGAAAGGCATTTAGCTAAAGGGGCTAATCGAGCATACGGGTATAGATTTTGATATTACTTCAATATTTTGTGATAATTAGAGTGTCATACACTTATCAAAAAATTAAGCTTTTCATGAGAGAATAAAGTCCATTGACATGAGGTATCACTTTGTCCGAAATATGGTATCTCAAGGTGTCATTTTGGTAGACAAGGTTGGGACTGAGAATAATCCAGCAAACATGTTGACCAAGGTTGTTTCAGGAATCAAATTCGAACATTACTTAGATTTGATTAACATTTGCAAACTCAGATAATAGGCCCTTTGGGAGGCAAGGACAAAGAAGATGATGGTGAATTTCAGGTCAACATGAAAAATTGTTGATTTTGCCTTAAAATTTGAGCTACAAATGTAGAGAAATTGAAGAAATGAAGTGGAGCAAGCTTCGAGCAACTAAGCGCCACAGTGCCAAACTCTCAGCTGCAGGTGCCGCGATGCCGCACACAGGCCCATTGCCCATTTGGCTATTAGTTTGGGTATTTAAATCCCGTTTTCTACCAGGTTGATTGGAATAGACAAGATACAAACCCTAGACAATAGTTTCTATACTGCTTTAAAAATATTCTTTCAGAACGGAGTTTATAACGAGGGTGTTGGGTGTTCTCGTAAGATTTGTGGAACTTAAATTGTACTTGATACTTTGATTTGAAATCAATAAAATTCATATATTTGTTAGGTGGATTAAACACATCGACAAACCATGTTAAATCTTATTGTCAAAATTCATCAAATTACTTCAGTATTACATTCATATAGTTAGGATTAGATCTTTACAAATTTCAGCAGAGAGCTATATATATGGATGATTGAGGCATGCAGAACTGTATTGATTACTGTTTTCCATCTTTTTTTATGACAAGTTGATAATTCATATGATTTATCTGTTTAACTTTCCGTAGCTTTGAATTTTTTTCGTTTTTTCTGTTTTCTTTTCACTGCGTGTGATTGACAAGCAGACCACTCATTTGAGTAACCTTTAAAGATTTCTTAATTTGTGAGTGTCTCATCCTTACGCAAGAGATTGTTCACGTTTGATTTATCTAGCTACAAGAACTCTAATTACGTACAAATCAATATCTATAGGTGCAAGTCATTACGTACCAATCAAAATTTGTGAAGCGTTCACGTTCGTTGTTGTATTTGAGTCAATATGTATATCAAATACTTACGTCCTAGAACTCTTCTTTACTATGTAATTTTATTTTTTTATCTCAATATATACTTTTAAATACTATTATTTTTAAATTTTAGCATATATTTATGTAATATCCATTATAAGTCAGATAAGATGAGTTAGCAATCTGATTGAGTATTTACTTTAATAACAAAGCTCCATGATTTAAAATTAAACTCTTATCAAATATATACTAAACTAGCATATGCCCGGTGCAATGCACAAAATGTAATTTTAGTATTGAAATAATTTATTTTATAGTAATATGTGTTTTACTTTATGTAATAAAAAAATAAATTGTAATTATTTTTAATATTTGAAAAAAGAAAAACTATCACTTATTAAATAAAACAATATGAATATTCAATTAAAGATATTATGTTTGAAGACAATTTATATTAAATAAGTCCTAGAATATAAAAATTTGCTAACTTTAAGTTTATAAAGTATACAAAAGTTTTTAAAATGATAAAATTTAAAAAGACAAATGAAATAATTAAGAAAATAGAAAGAGAGAAGAATATTTTGCTAACTTCTTTCTTATGTATACATAATTAGAAAAGGGTAAATCTTGTGCTAATAAATTTAATGAGCATTTTACAGAAAAATATATTGAATTTCCTCATTCATTTGATAAGAAAATTAGAATAATTTCAACTACTTAATAAAATTAAAATATTTTTAAATATTTCACAGCATCAAATTATTTGAGGCACGTTACTTAAATATGAAGTATATACAATTTTTTTATCTAAATAAATCAAGGAAGCTACAATTAAAATAATAGTAAAATAAAAATTCAATGTCGAAGATAAATTCTTATATGATTATACAAAAATATTCGAGAATAGTACTGAAAATGAATACATAAAATATAATCAATTAAAATAAAAAATACTATATGTTAATGCGTTTTTAAGTTATATAATAATTACGATCCTAAGTTGGCCATAAGAACTTTAATTTTAAAATAAATATTAATGAAATAATAAAGTAATTAATATTGATAAAATATTTAAATATGTCATAAAGGTATCTAATTAATTTAGAATGAAAAAATAAAAAAAAGGATAGAAAGGTGTGTTATCAAAAAAATATTAAAAATTTTATACCAAAAGAATTTTAAACTAATTAAAAAATATTATTATATTATGCTAATTAGGGAAGAGATCCTACAACTAAAAATATAGAATTATATTACACATAATGTGGAAATAAAATATGAAAATAATAATTGTAGAATAACAAAATTTACATAGAAAATAAATAAATTTGTATCTATTAATTTTGTGATAAATTAAATTTGTACAATAGAATTTGTGATAAGAGTACTTAATTTGGCGCTAATAAAATATTTTAAAAATACAAACTTATTTAATGAGATAAAAATATGGTGATAGATATTTTTTAAATTATCTTGTAATATAGAAATCTATCTTGCAATTCTTGCAAAAAAAAGGACGATATTTTAGTTACAATAGATAAGTTAATCATATTAAATTAATATAAAAATAAATAAACATCGAATGAAAATTTTTTAATTAAATTAAAAAGCTCAAAATTCTAAGAATTTGACATATGAACAAAATTATATAATTAAAATCAAAATTACGTAATTAGATAAATACAAAATTGTACTATATATAATAGTATAAATATGCAATGATCCATCGCACAAAATAGGTGAGATGAATCTTCCTTTATATAATCTTGCATTAGATCTACCGGTCATACATAACATCCATCAAAGTAAATACACCCTAATTCACCAGCATTATCATTATTGAATTTTCTCAATCGAATCAAATCAAATATTCACAAAAGTGGGTGGCCTAACCTTCTAAAACAATATGATGCTGGTTTTGCTGATTCTAATTGTATCCCTTTTTTTGTCATTCAAAAAATATCTATTCGGCATCAAAAACCAGCTGCCACCAGGCCCTAATCTACTGCAAATTCTGCCAAACATTTCACTGCTTGTAAGTAAACCCCAAATTGCACTCAAAAATTACTCCAAAATCTATGGTCCTCTATTCTGCATGCGACTCGGGGCTCAACTTGTGGTAGTCGCATCATCTCCGGCTACTGCTGAAGAAATCTACAAAACCCAAGATCGTGTCTTTTCAGGGCGGTACTTGCCGTCAGTTTATCACGACATCCCAGGAAAGGATGCGACTCTGGTGATGGCAAGAGAATGCAACGACATGTGGAAGTTCCTGCGTAGCATCGGCCATAATTCTATCTTTTCTTCTAGGGCTATTGAATCAGCAGCCGGGATAAGGGCTATGAAGGCAATGGAAATGGTGAAATTTCTGCGGACCAATAAGGAGGGGAAAGTCGTGAATATTGAGGATGTCATTTTCGCAACTTTGTCTAATATCATCACGAATGTCCTAACTTCTAGAAACCTGTTTGAGCCCGGAGGAGGGGGGGAAAGGGATGAGATGGTAGTAGGATTTGTGAATGGGGTGATGGAGAGTGGTATTACTCTTGGTTTGACTGATGTATATCCCATTTTGAAAGGGGTAGACTTTTGGAGTAAAGGAAGGGCTATGGATATGTACAAAAAAATAAAACTAATTTGGGGAGATATCATCAAGGAAAGAAGAGCCAGGCATGATGTGGATCTTAATTCAACGCAAGATTTCTTAGACATTTTAATCCGAAGTTCTTATTCAGACGATCAGATTGGCATTCTGTTAATGGTTTGAAATTCCCTCCTCCCTTGCTCAAACTACACAGTCGATATGTCCTAAATATATTGATCAAAGAGTATGTATCAAAAAATGTGGTTATCTATTATGGAAAAATCCCTAAAAAATTAATTTTATAGTTTTTCATAGCAATTGTGATTTTTTAAAATAATAAGCAATAAAAATTATTAGCTATAAGCATGTAGTCATGCTCGTTACAAGCATAATAAATTAACTATGGATTCAAAACTAATATATATGTAAAAGAATAATTATCAGTTATATATGGCTCAGTCATAGCGAGAGTTAAATACAAAGGTATCAATTTCAAATTTAAAAACTATAAAATTTTAATATTAGCTAAAAATTTATCGCAGTTGATGTCCTAAATTTTTGTAATAAGTATTAAAGTTTACTCGTGGTCATTCATGTTCTAAATATTTCTAACTTGTCACTTTTATTTGCTATCTAATGATTTGAAATTTTATTTTATATAGAATTTTAAACAGATTATAAAGTGATAGCACCTCTTTCTTTGAGACATCATTTTATGACTGTAAAATCTTCCATCATATATGCGGTGATGGATTTTAGTATCATATGATGGCACCATCTATAGGAAATGATTACTATATGCCTGACTCGACCAGTTAGGTCGACATCTAGTGGTACCATGTGTTATCTCAACTTATATAATCTAGAATTTTGAAGTAGTTTAATTTATAAAAGCTGCTGTTAGTGAGGCAACATATTACCAGCTTCATCTCTGTCATATGTCGAGGCTGCGGATAATGTATTTAGATATCATCATCATATTAATAAAGGTTGCAATGATTCTTGAAAACCTCATTTTATACGTATGTTATTTATATGTACAGGAGTTATTGATGACTAGCACAGATTCTACTGCTATAACAGCAGTGTGGTTGATGGCTGAATTGATCAAAAATCAAGAAATCCTACACAAAGTTCGTGAGGAAATAACCTACCAGGCGCTAGAAGGAAATACATTAAACGAATTACGCTTATCTGAATGCAAATATTTCCAGGCCTGTATAAGAGAAACGTTGAGGCTCCACAATCCAAGCCCCTTTGGTGTGCCCCATCGCGCAATCCAAACTTGCAAAGTGAACAATTACACAATCCCAAAAGATAGCATTGTTATGGTGAATGCATGGGCAATTCAAGTGGACCCTGACAACTGGAAAGATGCCATGTGCTTCAAACCTGAGAGGTTTCTCAACACAACTATTGATTTCAACGGAACTCATTTCGAATATATACCTTTCAGCGCAGGATTAAGAAAGTGCCCGGGCTCAAATGTAGCTGTCAAAGGTGTGCAACTAGTGGTGGCTTCTTTATTGCATTACTTTGATTGGAGTCTTCCCAGTGGAAAAGACCCAAGTGAACTCGACATGAGTGGCAGGTTTCGTACAACGTTGAAGATGGACAAACCTTTTTATTTGATTCCCAGACTGAGGGAAAAGTATGTTATAACTTGCCGAGAATCTACGGCACGGGATCAGAAGAAGAAAGAAGGGAACCAAAGCTAAGATTAAGGGAACTGAATAATATGTTGTTGGATTGTCAGTGTACGATTTTAAATGTAATTGTGTGTGCACAATAAAGCCAGATTGTTCTTAAAATGTGGTTGTAAATTATCCAGCATAATTTGATTGTAATTAAATTATGTATTTATCTAATTGCACGGACGAGAATTACAGGCAATCTATCCATATATTAATTTGTTTTGAATAGTATTGTTAAATATCATTTATAAATAACCAATTCCATGTATTAGGGGATATAGTGTCTCCTTATTAATCTAATCTAAATCCTATTTCTTCATTAATGCATGTCAAAGGACAATACTTCTATCAGTATAGCTAGATCGTTCTCCTTAATTAATATAGTCATCTCCACTTCTTCTGCTTTTTTTCCCAAGAAAAACTAATTTATTGTGATATTCAGTATATTAAAAACATAAAAGTTAAGTCAACAGAAATAAAAAAAAAGATATAATTAAGTACAATAAAATTAAAAAGAGAGAAAGCCATGTAAATATGCCAATATATATGTATAATATATTTGCGAGGCATAAACTCAAGTGTTCTTATCAATAAAAGATTAGTGCAGCCTCAATCTCGTGGATGTTGAAACCATTTCAAGCAAAGCTCAAAAGTATATAAATCGTCTAAAATAACCTTTATGTTAAACAGAGTGCAATTATTTTTAGATATTTATCTCTCTTGGGCTTATCGTGTATTTTTCCACATGCATAAGAAATTTAAAAAAAAAAAAAAAGATTTTTTGTTTAATAATTAATTTCAGCACTATCAAAAAGCGTCATTTGTATAAAACGATAATTATATGCATCTTCTTAAATTTATTAACTAGAGATTTTTTTATGATAATAAACATAGTCGAGGAATAGCTTTAGTCCTAATATAAAACTGATAATTCTTTTCTTACTCGTTATAAGATTATTTTACAAAGATTAAATTCTTCCTAAAATGTAATAAGATGACTATATTGTTTCGAATCGGACTTTGTCTTCTAGAGAAATAGATAACGGGTTGATTTAAGCTACGGGCAATACAGTGGAAACTGCCCGCTATCGCGCATGTCAGAAAGGCCTTTCTCAATGGCTGGTATCATTGTTGTCCAAGCAATCTTTCTCGTATACTGGTATCAATCACCATTTATATATCTATTAACTTAGTTTTAGGATCTTTCCTTTAATTTTTGGTTCAAATGAAATAGAAATTAGAAGTTTTTGTGATAGAGATTAATGTCCTAGTTTCAAGAACCACCAATCAATATCCAAAGGCATGCATTAATAAAAAATTAGGTATTCACTAGAGAAAAATTGATATAAAATTAACTTCATAATTTTAACTATAAACTACAATTATACATTCTCATAGCAAATATAATTTTTTAAATAAAAACTATTAGGTAACAATCCATAGTTTTGTTTGTTGGAAGCGCAACACATTAGCTTTGGATTATATGTAAAAAAATTAATATATACAAATAAAAGAATAATCGTTAGTTATTGATTATCATAACGAGAATTAGTTATGAGAACATCTACTTTGAATTTAATTAGATTAATCTCATAAATATTTTTCTGCTACGAAAAAATTGCTATGAAATCAATTTTGTAGCTATATATAGCAAAAAATTATAGCTATGAATTTTTTGTAGCAAATACAACTTTTTTAATTATAATTAATAAAAACTATTAATTGTCCATTCATAGCTTTGTACGTTCAAAACACAGTAGATTAGATATATTTTTTTGTGAAAAAATTAATATATCAAATTGGATCCAAAGTTAGCTATAAGAGCATCTATTTCAAACATGTCTAAGACAATTTCATAGCTAAATGTATGAATTTTTAATATCAACTACAGTCATAACTGATGCCTTAATTTTTTGTGGTGATTATATTTATGCTTAAAATTGGAAAGGGATAAAGACATTTTGCCATTTGAATTATGTGCGTTTTTACACTTCTTTAGCTAAACTTTTTTGTGACGTTTTACTACCTGGATTATACTTTTTCATTCACCTTACCATACATAAACCAATTTTAATTTGATAAAATAATTCATGGTATTCCATTATCAAAAAAAAGGTTTAGTTAATAAAATATAAAAACACGTATAGTTTGAATGACAAACTGTTTTTATTCCAATTGGAAAACTGTACCTTCGTTAGCTATATCTATTGGCTTGTGCTATTTTGACTTGTAATTTCCAAATTTTAGCGTAGTTGTGAATTAAGATCAAATTTTATACTAAAATAACGTTAATATTATATGGCAAAACTTTTCGAACACTTCCCAAAAATTTCCATAAACCATACCTTCTCAAAAGCCATATTTAAGTGTTACATTAACGAATCAACTTATTTAGAGTTTATAACGTGACCTCAAAGTCATTGATTAGTCGACTATTAAATTCTTGTTGGACGTCTAATTTAACCATATTTAGCTATATAATCTGCCCTAGTTTTTAATTTGACAAGTTTTTTCCTTAACTGCCTAGCTGAGATCTACTCTTTGTTTTCCGCAACTACAATAAAGTTGATTTTCTTCGTATCTTGCATGCTCAATTTGATTATTATGTAGATTTGTACTTCTTGGATCATACCTTCACACTTCCATTTGATCACCATTAACAGGGGTGTCGATTTTTTATACGACATAATAATACGATATAAATCGACATGATATTATTGAATTTAAGTTGGATTATTGAATTGGATTGATATCATGTTGACCAATAAGAAATATAAAAATTATGAGTTGGTTCGAGTTAAATTTTGAATTACCTAATAAATATGATAATTTTATTGAGTAAATTGTGAATCCAACCCAATCCAATGCAAATTCTTAAAAAAGAAATATTACACTATTCCAGCTACCAACTAGCAAGTCAAAACGCCAACTCAAACTAACAAAAACGGAACAGAGTGAAGCAAATTCAAAACAAAAATTAAAACCAATAAAAAAAAAACAAAAAACAATAAAGAGAGTTCATTTTGAGCTAGACTGGGGTTCGCTTTTCACTTTCATTTCTCAATTCTCCCAATTTTCCCTTTCACAGTGTCACTACCCAGCCAAACGACAACAGTCTCTCCCCTTTTTCCTAAACCCACCAAGGCAACAATCAAATTGACTTTTTTCAAAATTTTAGTATAAATTAACTTTTTTCAAATTCTTACAAATCCAATCTTCTGTTAAGTCTTTAATTGAATATAAAATATTGCAATGGTGATGATGTTGTATATACATATTTAATGATTGAAATATGAGTTTAATTAATTTAATTGATTGTTCATTTTGAAATTTATTTTTTTATAAATTTAATATTAGTAAATGTTGTATTATTTAGAATAAAATATATATTAATAAATATTAATTATTAATGAAATCATAATTATATCTTAATTTTAAAAAAAATAAGCTTGTATCAAATTGTTTGTATCGATTTATAAAAGAAATTAATTATTGTACAGTAAATATAAACTAATTGTTATTTATTAATAAAAAATAATTATTTAACTATTTATTACTTATAGTTTATGTATAAATAAAACTTAGTTATTTATTTAAATAAAATAATTTTTTAATAATTTATATATATAAGATTTAATAATGATTCATCAAATTAAAAAAATAAATAATATTATATTATATGAATTTCAACATCATAAATTATTTATTAAATAAATAAACATAATATTTAATTTTATGTAAACTATGAAACATAATTAATATATAAATAATAAGTTATTTGAATAAATTTATGTAATTAATTTAATAAGTTATTTAATTACTTTAACTTATTATGTAGTTAATACATTATTTAGTAAATATATACTTAGTAATAATCAAATAATTTCACATAAATGTAATTAATTATCTCAACAATTACTTTAAGCATATCAATATTAATTTATTAAACTTATAAATTTCACCCCATAATCAAATTTTTTATTATAATTTTAAATAAATGTGAAGATTAATATTTAATGAAGAATATTTTTTGAAGAGGATTGAGGATTAATTTATTTATTATATCAAATTAAAACACCATAAGTTATTTATTAAATGAATAACTATAATATTTCATTAATACATTAAATATTAAATATAACTAATACAATATTTAACTTATAAGTAAATTTAATTAATTTATTATGTTATTCATTAAATGAATTATTTAGTAATAACACAAATAATATTTAATTAAATTTAATTCATTTTTTCAATAATTAGTTTAATTAAATTTGTAAACATAAGTTTCATAATTTTTTAACTAGTAAAATTTTATTATTTTCATATATATAAATATACATATATGTGTGTGGATGAATGAAGTGAGAGAGTGATAAATGAATAAGTGATGTGATAAATAGCATGCGAAAATGAAAGAGTATATGTGACTTTTAGGATGTAGGGTTTTTTTGGTGAATTGGAAAGGGTTTGTTGTGGATTAAATTAGAATATTTCGGAAGAAAATTTAAAAAATATGCCTTCATTTTTAAATTTTTTGGGGAGTTAAAAATTGTTTTGAGAAAATACAAAACAACACAGCCTTATCATTTCTACAATAAAATAATGGTGGTAACTGACAATGATTTCCGTTTGGATATGTTTTCATTTTTATTGCTAGAGACGAAATCTGTGATTGCCAATGTCAGTCCAAGTTTGGTAGGGGTGTCAATTCATGTGGGTTGAATGGGTGGTTTCGAGTTAAGTTGAAATAGGGATATAACATAAAAATGTCAAACCCAAATTCAATCTAACGTGATGTTAAACCCAAAAGGTTCAATCCTAACCTGATCCACAAAATCTCGTGTCAAGTTCGAGTTAACCTAATTTTTAGTCAAGTCACCTAAAAACCTGATAAATCTGATCCAATCCAACCTAATCCAACATAATCTATTTATTTTATTTTTCATACTTATAAATTCCAATATCACAATTTAGTAAAAATTTGATCTATAATAAAATTTAAAATTTGACATAATAATTAAGGGGACACACAGCAGACAGCAATAGTCTGACGGGGGCGTATGGCGGCAGAAAAGGCTAGGGTTTCCATTTTTTTGGAGCAAGAGATAAGGAGGGTTATTTTTGGTGATTACCCATCGCCCAACGGCAGAAGAGGTTGGGGTTTCTTTATTTTTTTGGAGCAAGAGGTGATGAGGGTTATTTTGGTGATTTGGTCATTCGTCTTTGAGTTAGAAAAATGGAAGTGTTATTATTTATTTGTTAATAATATGATTGTAATTTGTAAATTTGTAAATTGTAATTGAATTTTCAAAATTTAGATTTTTGGATATATATTATTTATATTTTATTTTAATTAATTAAATTTTCAGGTGGGCACGGGTTTTGTTAGGTTGGATTAGATTTATTAGGTTATCCACTTATTTTTTTGGGTTACACGGGTTGAACCAAAAATAACTCAATCTTATTTTTTTTCTCGAATCTAACCCAATTTGACCTAAACCTAAAAATTCCAAATTTAAATCAAATTTTTTTCAATTGAATTATTATCGAATCATTGAATTGAGTTTGATTTTGACGACTAGCTTAAAATGGAAAGTCTACCTAACCTGGTAGCAAGGGCACGTGACTTTTGAATTTGCATTCTGACAGGTTGCCTTCAGCTTCCATTTTAGTCATTTCAATAATATTTTTATGTCTCGATCGATTAATTAGTTATATGAATAATTTCACGTACGCGCTTGTGCAAGATCGTAAAAATTATTTTAAATTAAGGAATTGTTTGATTATATTTTTTTAAATATTAAATTAGGTTTTTTCAGAATATTCTCTCTTATCCTTCATTATCCCCAAAACTTTTTCATTTTTTAATATATACATATATATCACATATATCACATATATTATTATTCTTATAATAACAAAATTATTCAATTCCATTTTCACCTCAAAAACCCAACAAAAAAGTATTGATTTGACTGGTACAATAAAAAATATCTCTCCTCATAACCTAAACAAACATACCTACCAAGTATGAGAATAGATTAAGCTAGGCTAGACCTTAGCTTAAATAGGTTAGATCTGTTATGTAAATGAAAATTCTAAGCCTAGCCAATTATGTATAATAGGATTTTTTTTTAAAAGTTAAACCTAACCTTTTTAAAAAAATTTAAGCCTTGACCAGGCCTGAAAACCTACTTGAAAGCTTATTTTCTACCAATGCTTCAATTAAATCTAAACATCACCTAAATTTGAATTTTTAATATACTCAAACTTGTCAGAAACCTTGATAGGTAATAATCAAAATTATAAATAATAAATACATAATTATGAAAGTTCAAATCAAAGTTCAAAATAGTATGATTTCAATTTTAAAAAAAAAAACAATACCAAACAATATAATGAATTTCGTAAGGACTAATTAAAGAAATCAAATACAATTAATTATTTAATATTATATTATTATTATTATTGTATTTTTTATATGAAGAATGATAAACAAGCCGGTTGTTGGACTTTGCAAGCTTTTAGAAAGGTTTAAATCTAACTAACCTATTTAATTAAAAAAAATTACTTTTCAAGCCTTGACTTGTTTTTTTTTGTTAAATAGGCTATGCCAAACTAGGCAATAAGTGGTCTAAGCTATAAGCTCTTGATGGGTAGCATAACATATTCCTATCCCTAATACCAACACTCTCCAAAATAAATTTTTAACTATTCCCCAAAATATAATTAAAAATTCATTATATTCTCTAATACAATTATCAAATTCCCCAATCTAACTTATAACATTCATTCCCCAAAATACATATCATAATTAAACATAAAACATAACCAAACATTACCTAAATAATCTTTGATAGTTTGATTTGAGAAATTATGTGGAATTTGCAATCATCTTAATTTTGAATTTATATTTACTTTACATCATTGAACTATAAAATTGTATTTCTTTCCTCATTTAGCTCCACTTTCCTCGGTTCAATTTTTGAAACAAAAGACAAAGTAATAATTTCAAACGCAATCTCATATGAATAATTATTCAATCTAAGCTCAAATTCAAAAATATGATAAATAGATAATTGCGTGAGTGAAAAAAGCTCGACTTTTTCATGCCAGCTTGTCAATTAAGAGGATATTTGGGTGAGTTTATAAACTTTTAAAAATATCTTATAAGATATTTAAAAGCTTATAAGATGTTAAAAAGTGTTTGATTAATTTCTTTTTTTAGAAAAGAGCTTATAAGTTTCAAAAAAAAAAATGTTAAAAGTTTTCAAGCTCTTTTTACAAAAATAAGAAGTTCCAAATTTATTTTAAAAATTTTAGTAATTTCTCTTAATTTTAATTATATTAATTACAAAATTATTATTACTAACAACTTATAAAGTTCAAAATCTTATTTTATCTAAACACTTTAAGAATTTATTTTTCTTAAAAAAAATTTAACATCTTATAAGTTTCAAAAATATTTTATAAAATATATAAAAAAATTTAAATAAATTTAATCAAACATCCTTCAAATCTTTAATACCAAATATGATATTATATACTAGTAGCATGAGTCTTATCTTACCTATTCTCCATAATCAAATTAAAACGGCCTTAGATAAATTTCGTCCTGCCAATTCAATAATTAGATTTAGAAGCATTTTTCACGCTGTTTCAGTCCTTTGGAGTCACTTCAAAGATTGCGGCTTTTTGAATTTTCAGGATTTCACGTGGTGTCCTCGACAGCTTCAGTTTCAGCTTCACTGTAGCTGCCTGTAGGATGGATGACTTCTAAATTTCCTAACACAAACGCGTTCCCGTTGATTAATATGCTGCGGCAATATTTGTACACTTTCGAGTATTTAATTTGGTGGGGGAGTATTTCTTTTATTATATTTTATAGTCGGATCATCTACTCATCTTGTTCAAGGGCCACATATTGGTGGCAATCCCTTTCTTTATTTCTTTTTCTTTTCTGATAATTAATTATAATATTTGAAATATTAAGTTACAAAAATAAAATCAACAAAAACTATAAATGATATCTGATCTTATTCCATTACAAAAGAAATAAAAAATCTTGAAATAATTTATAAGATTATCGTGAAAGAGCATCTCAAAAGGTGAGAGATGAGAAACACTTATACTTCATCATAATTAAGCTCTTGTCTTTTAAAATATGAGACAAATCAGCTATTATACATCAACTCTTCCATTTGTATATACATATATATGTGAGATTTAAACTCAACTTTTTGAATTATCAATACCAATGGTTGGTGCACATCAGATACCAATGCATCCGATAAAAGTGAAAACTGATAATATAACTTCTAAAGTCAACTGATTTGAAAATAATTTACTACAATAAAGAAAAAAGTAATCAATTAACACTAGTGACAAATTCATCTATGTAGCCTCGAAAAAAATAATATAGATAAAAAAATATATGTAGTACTTTAGGTGGGGAAAATTGTACCTGCAGAAATAAGTTGGAAATATGAAAAATAAAATGTCGAGAAATAAAATATGTATAATCATGTGTAACATTCTTGTAAGTGGTAATTGTAGGTGTAGTAATGGGATGATACTTAATTTGTGTAGATATGAGGATTTAAAAAAGAATATGAAGATATCTTTGAAAAAGTAAGTAGAAATATGTCAAAAGAGGGTAGGCTTTTCATTAATAACTAGCAAATTTGATACATTCAATGTGTGTGTAAAACTTTTTATTATATAAAATAAATAAAATATTCATTTATCTTTTTAAATATTATAATTTTTAATATTTTAAATATATTCATTTAAAATTTTAGGTAAGGTCAAAGAAAAAAAATTAAGATAAAATGAAATTACAAAAAGAAAAATAAATAATTGGAGTGAGAATAAAAGAAAAAAAAACTATTTTATAGTTGTGAGGATTAAATAATAAGAAGAAAAACATTTTAACAAAAACATTTGAAAACACACCAAAAATTCTAGTTACTTTATGTATAATATCGATACAGATTAGAGTTTTGCAGCCTCAAGGTCCTTGATGTTGTAATCTTTTCAAAACAAAGATCAAAAGTATATAAATTGTATGAATATTCATTGGATCATATTTACCCAATGAACTCAACAATATGAAACAAATCAATCTAATTAGTTTGGAACTTTGGATTGAATTGAGTAATGGGGTCTAATTGGGTAAAATCCTATCAAAACCAATTAATAATTGAATTGGACTCGAATTTTATTTTGGCATGACCCCACTAACCCAATTAAAACTTAAAAAATAATTTATTTTTTTATATTTCTTCACTTTCATATCTCTAGTCAGTAGTCTCCTTGATATATGTTGGAGTTTGATGAATTTATCTTTGTCTCTTTGATATCAATTTAGATTCCTATCATTTGATTAATAAATTGGAATTTTAAAAGTTAATTCATATAAAAAGTTTATATAAAAAACTGAGGAACAAAAGAGGGGGGAAAAGGGAACAGGTAGACCAAATTACCCAACCAACCATTCCATTCTAAATTGATTTGATTTGATTCGGGTTTAAAATTTTAATTTTATGAAAATCAATTGAATCTAACCTAATTAAATTTAATTAATTTAAACATATTTTCTTACAAATCCAACCTGATTCGACCCATGACACCCTAATATTTATGTTAAATGGAGTGCAATGATTTCTATATATGTGTTTATCTCTCTTCTACTTATAAAAACTCTTTTTTATAAGAAATCGTGTAGACAGAACAATACCTTCTAAAATTGAATTGCTCATATTTAGCAAAGATGTTGACTGTCATGAAAATTTAATGTTGTTTATAAAAAACGATGGTTGCATTTCTCTTTCTAAACTTATGGATCAAAGAACATTTGATGATATCAAATCATACCTCATAAAATAATAGTCACCAATGACCTTATTTTATATATTGTTATTCGCCTCTTATTTGTTAGGACTTTTTAATAATTTTTTTTTTTTTTAACTGGACTTTGTCGTGTGTCGGGAGATATAGAGGGCATGTACTTATCGATTTTAAGTCACGGACAATAACGTACGTAGAAGTTGCACGTTATCGCGCATGATCAGAAGGACCTTCCTTCACGGCTTGTCCGATTCATTATAAATAATCATTTCGTACAATGGCATCTATCAATATTTATGTAGGTAGGGTTTGTTTGGTATTTTGTATGCTTATTGAAAAATATTTTGGATGATGGGTTTAAGGAACATTATGGATGTTTGATTTTATTTGAGAGGTTGCTAGAAATTGTTTTGAAAGGAGAAATGTGGTTGATTTTATTTTTAGATGAGATATTTTTTATTATAAATATTAAATCAGTAAAATTGAAATTATATTTTTATATTATTTTTGATATATATATAATTGTAATGACCATTAAAAATTAGTGTACATTATATGTAATGATTAATTCTTTTGAAAAATGAAATTA
>JACGDI010005777.1:220792-242923 GCA_014898725.1 Jacaranda copaia
TTTCTCAATTTAAACTCAAGTTTCTTATTCAATTATTTAATTTTGGCATATAAATATCCCGAAATTTTATAGAATTCTAGGTATATTTTGTCTTTAATCCAAATTTGATCTCCATGCTTGTGAAAGATCTTTATGTATTTTGATTTACACACAATAACTGATCAAGTTTTGTTTTGCATGAGGGCATTCAATTGTTGATTTGTGAATTGAGTATGCCACATTTATGTGAAATAAACTTGCCACGTTCTGATTAGGGCACGTGAGGATATGCTAATTAAGATTTTTTTTAATGAATATTTGGTGTGAAGGAAGCTAATAGAATTTTCATATGTGATTCATAGTAGCATTTTTAATTTTGAACAATATTATATGGTCAATTTGTTATTTCATACAATTTTTACAAGAAATATTTTTATACATATCAATTGATATTCCGAATCCTATTCTTCAATTAATGGTGGCGTGGAGTGCTATGATCAAGCAAATAGCTTTAGGCATTAAATTGCAACATACTAAATATCACAGAAAAAGAAATCAAAATTTTATTATATTTATGATTGGAGTGAGGATGTTTGCTAATTTCTCTTATTCTACCAACTAACCAATCTTTGCCATTAAATGCTTAATGTGCTTTCTATAACTTCCTAATCTTTTTTTGGACTGTATTTTCTACTTAATCTCACATTTTCATGTTTAAAAAGAATACATGAAGCTCCTAAGTTGATTATTCATGGGTCCATGATTGATTTTCTTATTATTAGGACAACCACGGTTGTGTTCGAAGGCAAAATATTCCGAGGAAACTAAAAGATATTTTCTGGTGAACTTTGAACGAGCTACAATGAATAGAGAGGAGCATAGCCTTTATTTGAATGGGACAGAAGCTGAAATTGGTGAATATCTAAAGGATATTTTGCCTGAATGTGGAGATCTTGATGTTGAAGAGATTCTGCTGCAGCAGGTATATGTTGAATTTATATTACCTACTTTTTTTGAATATATATTACCAATTCTCTTTTTGGGGTCAGTGGGCAGGGGGAATTTGGTTGTTGTTTTTACTTTTATGATATTACAAAAATGCACATATGATACATTTTTATAAATATCATAAGACCATTATCATCGATAAATTATATAACCTAATAACATAAGTTGATAAGTTCTAAATTTTTAGATTAAATTTGTAATAGATGAACTTCTTTTTATATGATACGTGGTATTATATTGAAAGTTCATATATATAAATTTGTCAACATATTCACACCATATATAAACTTCAATTTCTTTCGTAATTCAAATTATCCATAAAAATAGTGGATATTGAAATTATTAGTACTTCTATTTCTGTATCTTACATTTAGTTTTTTATCTAAACATATTTTATTATCAATAAGATTTAAGATTTCGTATTTATCAATTTAATTTATATTTATTACTTGACATATAAATTAGTATATTATATGTTCTTGTACTTGTAACTTTTGCTATGCTGAAACTGTAATTTATATATATTATTATATTTCCCGTGAGCGGCAAATATTCAACAGCCTTTAATGCTCACTTTTCTTTTTCTTCCAAGTCCACGTTAGACCCATCCACGGCATATGAATTGCTTTCAGAAATATATTTATACTTTCAGAATTTAGTTTTTCTCTTTTTGTCTCTCTCAATTAATGCCACAAACCATTTAATTTGTCCTGTAAAATAAAAATAGTTAGAAGGATTGTACTTTTACTATTTAATCATTCTATTTACTAAAATAAGGATGTATTATTTTGAACAAAATAATAGTCTTTCCTATTGTACAACAGGAGAGTGCCTTACTATATTTTCAAAGCAATAGACAGCAGAATGTGACCTCAGATTATGGCCAACATAGCAACAGTAGCAATTTGTTTTTCCCAACAGATCAGAGTGAATCATCACAAATGGCCCTTGATCGAGCCTTAGCAAGAGCCTTGGAGTTAGATGATGACTTCAGCCATTTATACATTTCTGAGCCTCCTCGCCCTGGACTTGGTAATAATACACTCCCTCTCTTTGAACTTTGATTTTAATTATTTTTGGACTTTATGCTAAATTGTTAGGATTTATACACGAATTGAGAACATGAAATAGAAATCATAAAAAGGATTTATTTACTATATAGACGGGAAGGAGAAAATTTCACTGTATTAAAAATATGTATAAAAAGATATATAATATAAAACGGTATAAATGCAATAATATACTGCAAAGGACTCCATCACCCAGCCAAACCTCTCAGGTCCACCCTAATTGAATGGCCCAACATAATGAGTATAATTGGTCAGATTTTTTTTTTCCCAGCTCTATTTCGATAAAAATGTCTCTTGATTTGGACCATAACATGTGAAACATATCCTAATTAAAATTGAAAAGAAAAACATATAGAGATCATAGATGTTCACATCATTGTCTATTAATCAGTTTTACATTCTCCTAGTTTCAAATTGGACATATAATGGTGTACATTGCTAATGAAAATAGTGACTATGATCTACAGAAAACACGCAATCAACTCCAAGAGAAACGCCCATCACGGTACTTGTGCATCCCCTACTCCACTTAATTCATCCCAAGATTGAGAATGCTCATTTGTATATGTCTACTATGTGCCACTGTGTGTAGGCTGCAGCAGAAACCACAAGGCAAGATGACATTGATCCTGATAGAATGACTTATGAGGTTTGGTCCTCTGAATTTTACTTGTTCTGATTTGGAATGGTTTCTAATGTGCTCACATTTTTTATTATTCTGTGTGTGAGGATGAGAATGTGATTGTACTAACAAGGTAAAAATTTTGAAAAAAATTGGATTAAAAATAATATTCTAATGAATAGTATGAATGCTTTGTTATAATATTATTATTTAATTTCTTTGTGTCTTATTAATTAAATTAAGTTGGAATAAAAAACTATTATATGATTTAGTATAGGTCTCATCGTCTTGAAAAAATAGAAAAAAATTAATATTTGATTAGTGAATCAATTATGTTGAGTGAGATCTATTATTATCTAGAAACGATGGAAATAAGTTATTATTCAATTAGATAGTGGGTATTGATTATTTTACAAATAGTAGGTATTTTAGGGTTTGAAAATAATAGGTACAAGTATGAGAATAGAAAACGATTATCATATTTTTACTAAAAATGAGTTTGAGTAATCGTATTTCTTGTTTTGGGGTAGTACGAAAACGAAAATGACACAATCAGAAACTTGAGCTTGTTTGTTTTCATTTTCGAACCCCATTTTCATTTTCTGCTGAAAATGAAAATAGAAAACTATCAACATCTCCCCCATTTTCACAAATATTTTCATTATCAAAATATTCTCTTAACACAATATTACACTCTCTCTTCATTTTTATTTTTCATCGCATTTCATTTTCTTCTACTCACATTTGTACAACTTTTGATACAAAACACTACATCTTCCAAATGCAACTCATTTTCAACGCTATATAATCATTATATTTTACATAAAACCTCCAAACAATATTTCATTTTCAAATTCAAATTTTTAACTAACTGTTTACTATTCATTTTCATTAGAAAGAAAAATGGCTTCAGAAAACAAATCCAAACAGGCTCTTAATCTTTCTTGAAATTGTAATTTCTTTTAGGAGTTGCAATCGCTAGGAGAATCCGTTGGCAGTGAGAGCAAAGGACTTCCTGTTGATCTCATCTCACGGCTGCCAACTTTCAAATACAAAGCCGGAATGTTTTCAAAGAAGAAGAAAGAAGAAAAGGAGGAGTATGGTTCTTCTCCAACATAATATTTGAGTTGGTTCTATGTATTGTCAGAGTAAATGAATTTTGCTTCTCTACGTGTCAATCTTTTCAGGTGTGTCATATGCTGTGCTGAATATAAGAATGGAGTCAAGCTGACCACTTTACCTTGCGCACACCATTATCATACAGATTGTATCACTCAGTGGTTGCAACTCAAGAAGGTGACTTATACAAATCTTGTTTTCTCAAGGAGTTTTTATGTCTTTCTCGATTAAGAGGTTTTTGATAAAGTTTATAAGCTATTAAAATAAGATGTTAGTGTTTTATGGGTTCTTTGAAAAAAAAAATAAAGAGTTCCTAACATATTTTTGAAATTTGAACATTTTCTTTTAATTTTAATCATATTGATTATAATATTGTCATTGCTAACGTTGCATAAATTCTAAACTCTTATTTTATCCAAGCATTTTAAGAGTCTATTTTAAAGTAATTTATAAATAAATTCAACCATACGCCCATTAAGTCTATCTAAGGATTAGTAAGCCAATGGCTAATATAATGTGAGCAGATTGAATCAAAAAGCATACTCTTCATATAAGTCTAACCATCTTTGTCTCATCTGTTCATTTTCTCTCACAGCATTGCCCCGTGTGTCAAAAGGAGGTGCAGGACCAGTAAATTTCTGGTGGACGGAAGAACGAATTTTCAGTAAATTTTTAGCTACTTTTCCCATCTGATTTTGGGAAGAATGAATTCAAGTTGAAAACTTCTTGTAAAGCTATTTAACTTGACTACATACTTACTTATTGATAAATGTTGTCTAGAACTTGTTACTATAAGACGCAGCACGTTTATATATGCTATGCAAATAATCACCTTGTGAAGACTTTGACGTTACATACGAAAATGTATAATCGATGGCTGTGATTATTTGGTACTCATAATTTTAATATCCATTGAGCCTGAAGGGAGAGAGCGGAGAGGATTGATGGGGACAGTTTGTCCCTATCCCCCCAAGGGAATTGATAAGGGCAGATGCTCGTTTGTTCGTGTTGTCAATGCTTGCTTGCTTGCCTTGCAGTCTGTGTGATTGAACTTTGGTCCAATGCTTCTTCTCTTTAACAGTTTTGTCATCGTATGTTATGGAATTTAACTTACTAAGTCTCATCGTATATATTTTGGATTTCGTTTCCTTCTATGGGGATATGACATCGATTTAGGTTCAAAATTGTAATGGGATTCTATTTCCAACACAGCTATCTATATCAGACAATTCAGTTTTGTGAATAACGAAAATTTTAATGCACTGGTCTTCTCGCAAAACATGGAAAGGACAGAGTGGAAAAATGGACTCCCTACGTACGATCGTGGGCCATGTCTTGCAGAGCTGAAAGACAAATTGCAACAGCAAATGTAAGGTGGGTGCAGCTTTTTGTTTTCCACAGGAAAATATGTTCGAATTTTTATTTTTATTTTTTGAATTTAACTTCTTTTTTGAAATAATATTTAAAATTTTTAATCATTTCAAATTATTAAATCAATCAAACATATAAATGTTCATATTTTCGAACGTTATTCTAATATAAAAATATATTTTTTAATTATTATATTATTTTTAAAATAACATCTAATCATATAAACTTTATGAGATGCTACTAATCGGATAAAAATTTAACAAAACTATTTTAATGGAATTCATCTTCTGTTGCAAAATAAACTAAATGTAATTTCATTTTCAATATATTTTTTTATTTCGTGATCAAGATATATTCTACAGAAATATTTTTCCCCTAACACGTCAAAGAAAAAAGAATATTGCCAATTTTCTAGTCTAATTGTAAAACGCGAACAAAGTTGACTCAAGTCAGCTTACACCGCAATATCTACTCCATGGATTGAAAAGTGGTATCCCGATTTGTCCTTGTTCTCCCACCAGCTTCCGAATTAATATTGTCGTTTTGCCCATGCGATTATGCCCTTCTTCTTGTCTTTTTTCCCTCCAATCTTTACCTCCACTGCGAGAGGAGCGTAGCCCCAATATTAATAAATTGACCATGGGGGATGGAGTCGTCGTTGTGCGGAGACAGACTGCAGAGAGAAAATCAAGAACCCATTTCACTAGCTTCACCCAAATGTGAAAAGGTGACTTCCTTTGTTTTTGTTGCTAATACAATGTTAATTTCAAGAACCCAATTCTTCTCTTGGACTTTTGTTCTTGAATTCTGGTATATTTGGTCTTTAATCCAAATTTGATCTCCAAGCTTCTGAAAGATCTTTATGTATTTTGATTTACACACAATAACTGAGCAAGTTTTGTTTTGTATGGGGGCATTCAATTATTGATTTGTGAATCTTGTACGCCTACATTCTGATTAGGGCACGTGAGGATATGCTAATTAAGATTTTTTTTTAATGATTTTTGGTGTGAAGGAAGCTAATAGAATTTTATATATGTGATTCATAATAACATTATTAATTTTGAACAATATTATATGGTTGATTTGTTATTTCTTACTATTTTTACTGGAAATATTTTTATATGTATCAATTGATATCCCAAATCTTATACTTCAATTAATGGTGGCCTGGATTGCTACGATCAAGTAAATAGCTTTAGGTATTAAATTGCAACATACTAATTATCACGAAAAAGAAATCAAAATTTTATTATATTTATAATCGGAGTGAGGATGTTTGCTAATTTCTCTTGTTGTACTTACTAACAAGTCTTTGTCATTTACTGCGTAATGTGTGCTATATAACCTCCTAATCTATTTTTTGACTATATTTTCTACTTAATCTCACATCTAATTTTTGAAAAGAATATATGAAGTTCCTAAGTTGATTATTCAGGGGTCCATGATTGATTTTCTCATCATTAGGATGACCTGATCTGATTTTATCTGCTTCCAAAACACTATAGTTTCCTTCTCCTTTTGTTCGAAGGCAGAATATTCTGAGGGAATTAAAAGATATTTTCTGGTGAACTTTGAACGGGCTACAATGCGTAGAGAGGAGCATAGCCTTTATTTGAATGGGACAGAGGGTGAAATTGCTGAATATCTAAAGGATATTTTGCCTGAATATAGAGATCTTGATGTTGAAGCGATTCTGCTGCAGCAGGTATATGTTGAATTTATATTACTTACTTTTTTTGAATATATATTACCAATTTTTGGGGGTGGGTGGGCAGGTGGGGTGGGGGAATTTGGTGGTTGTTTTTACTTTTATGATATTATGTGGTTTTTCTTTATATTTCACAGAACTTGTCTATTTCATCAGAAAAGCAGTATTACGCTTGGCTTAATTTTTCAAAAGCAAAACCATAACTTATTTGCATTCATAAAGTTTGTATATTAGAAAATTATTATCCAAGCCCAAATAATATTAAAAAGAATAAATAAGAAAAATTAATATAAGGTCTTTCTTATTTAATTTTTTTTTTTAATCTTTCAGTTAATTCTTGTAATATGTACTTTTTCTTGCAAGGTGTCAAGCGTCCTAACAATTTTCTCTTAATTGTCTAAAAGTAAGGACAGCAATGCAGTCATAGCCTATTTTTGTATGCAAAATTTAATTCATCATAAAAGTTTCTCCCAAGCCCAGTGTAAATTGAATTAAAATTAGTTAAGATAACTTAAGGGATCTTTAAATTAAGATATATATTATTATGTTTCCCACAAGCAACTAATATTCAACAACCTTTAATACTCAGTTCGCTTTAATTATTATTCTTTTTTCTTTCAAGCCTAAGTTACATCCATCCATGACATATGAATTGCTTTCAGAAATATGTTTATACTTTCAGAATTTATTTTTTCTCTTTTTCTCTCTCTCAATTGTTGCCACTAACCATTTAATTTGTCCTGTTAAATAAAAATAGTTAGAAGGATTGTATTTTTTTTTTTTTTTTGGTGAATAGAAGGATTGTACTCTTACTATTTATACTTAAATAAGGATGTATTATTTTGAACAAAATAATAGTCTTTCCTATTGTATAACAGGAGAGTGCCTTGCTATATTTTCAAAGCAACAGACAGCAGAATGTGACCTCTGATTATGGCCAACATAGCAACAGTAGCAATTTGTTTTTCCCAACAGATCAGAGCGAATCATCACTAATGGTTATTTATGAAGCCTTAGCAAGAGCCTTGGATTTAGATGATGACTTCAGGCGTTTATGCATTTCTGAGCCTCCTCGCCCTGCACTTGGTAATAAAATATTCCCTCTCTCATAACTTTGATTTTAATTATGTTTGGACTTTAGGCTAAAGTGTTAGGATTTAAACATGAATTGAGAACATGAAATAGAAATCATAAAAAGGATTTATTTAAGTTGGACTATATGGCCGGGAAGGAGAGAATTCAAATATGTATAAAAAGATATATAGTATAAAATGATATAAATACAACAATATACTGCAAAGGACTCTACCACCCGGCCACACCTCCCAAGTCCACACTAATTGAATGAGCCAATATAAGGAGTATAACTGATCAAATTTTTTCTCTATCATTCTATTTCAACAGGAAAGTTCCTTGATTTTGGACCCTAACACTCGAAACACATCCTAGTTAAAAGTAAAAAGAAAAACACATAGAGATGTTTACAGCATTTGTCTATTAATCAGTTGTACATTCTCCTAGTTTCAAATTGGACATATAATGGTTTACATTGCTAATGAAAATAGTGACTATGATCTACAGAAAACACAAGATCAACTCCAAGAGAAACACCTGTCTTGGTACTTGTACATCCCCTACACCACTTAATTCATCCCAAGATTAAGAATACTCATTTGTATATTTTTACTGTGTGCCACTATGTGCAGGCTGCAGCAGAAACCACAAGGCAAGATGACATTGATCCCAATAGAATGACTTATGAGGTTTGGTCCTCTGAATTTTATTCATACTATTTAAAAGCCAGGATCCTTGGTTGGGGTGTAGCTCATTCTTTTTTCTGTTTTTAATGTGCTTTCATTTTATTATTATTTTGAGTGTGAGGATGAGAATGTGATTGTATTAACAAGATATATTCTATGAGAAAAATTGGATTAAAAATAATATTATAACGAATAGTATTAAATGTTTTATTATAATATTATTATTTACTTTCTTTGTATCTTATTAATTAAATTAAGCTAGAATAAAAAATTATTATATAATTAGTGTAGCTTTCATTGTCTTAAAAAGATAGAAAAAGATTAATACTTAATTAGTTAGCGGATTATGTTGAACTAATAAATTGTTGTTAAATGTAGAGTGAGTTGGATCAATTGGCAAGTCGAATCCGGGTACTTGACCACGCTTTTAATTATTTTATAAATAGAAGGTATTTTAGGTATAAGTATGAGAATAGAAAAAAGTGATCATGCTTTTACTGAAAATGAGCCTAAAAGCACAAGAATGAAAATGGCACAATCCGACCTTAATCTTTCTTGAATAATCTTTTAGGAATTGCAATCGCTAGGCGAATCCGTTGGCAGTGAGAGCAGAGGACTTCCTGTTGATCTGATCTCACGGCTGCCAACTTTCAAGTACAAAGCCGAAATGTTTTCAGAGAAGAAGAAAGAAGAAAAGGAGGAGTATAGTTCTTCTCCAACATAATATTTGAGTTGGTTCTATGTATTGTTAGAGTAAATGAATTTTGCTTCTCTATGTGTCAATCTTTTCAGGTGTGTCATATGCTGTGCTGAATATGAGACTGGAGTCAAGCTGACCAGTTTACCTTGCGCACACCATTATCATACAGATTGTATCACTCAGTGGTTGCAACTCAAGAAGGTGAGTATTATATAAATCTTGTTATTCTAGGAGTTTTTATGTCTTTCTCAATTAAGAGGCAGTATGTTATGAGTTCTTTAAAAAAAAGTGAAGAGTTCCAAACATATTTTTGAAATCTGAATATGTTCCTTTAATTTTAATCATATTGATTATAATATTGTCATTACTAACGTCGTATAAGTTCTGAACTATTAGTTTATCCGAACATTTCAAGAGTCTATTTTTAAAGTAATATCTAATGTGTTATAAGCTGCATAAACATCTTATAGGACATCTTTATAAATAAATTGAACCAAACGCCCATTAAGTCTATCTAAGAATTAGTAAGCCAATGGCTAATATAATGTGAGAAGATGGAATCAAAAAGCATACTCTTCATATCCGTCTAATGATCTTTGTCTCGTCTGGTCATTTCTCTCACAGCTTTGCCCCGTGTGTCAAGAGGAGGTGCATGACCAGTAACTTTCAGGTGGACGGAAGAATGAATTCAAGTTAAAAACTTCTTGTAAAGCTATTTCACTTGACTATGTACTTACCTATTGATAAATGTTTTTTAGACCTTGTTATTATCAGATGCAACGCCTTTATATATGGCAAGCAAATAATCACCTTGTGAAGACTTTCACGTTACATATGAGAATATATGATCGATGGTTGGGATTATTTGGCACTCATAATTTTAATGTCCATTGAGTATGAATGGGAACGGAGAGGATTGATAGGGACAGTTGTCCCTATCCCCACAAGGGAATTGATAAGGGCAGATGCCCCGTGCTCTGCAAGTCTGTAAAAAAAGTTATATACCACACATATGTGTAAGTACACTAAAAAAAAAAAAAAAAAGTAAGTTAATGACAAAATAATAATTGATAATACAAACATTGTCACTAATTATATATTATATGACAAAAAAATTTATTTTGTCAATTTAATGATTTTTACAAGTTAAATAGTGATAATAATAGTGTTTAAGTTGTCATCATTAACAATTAATGACACTTTCATGGTGATAATTTAGTGACAATGAAAATCTTGTAAAAATTATAGTGGGAATTTTTATTATATTGTCACTATAGGAGTGTGACTAATTGTTAATGATAACAATTTAAAATAATAATTTTTGTCACTAATAAGCTATATTGTAATAAAACAAAAATTATTATCGCCTAAAAATATTACTAGTGATAAAATAAAAGCTACTGTCACTTAATACATATCATTCATGATAATTTTTATATTGTCATTTATTATCTTATCAGTAATATAACTTTTTCTTATAGTGGTAATTAAGTTTAGAATTTTGTCTCTCTAAGAATCATAAAATTGTCACTCATATATTGTTAAAATTCAATTCCGTCTCCAAAATTAAAGTTTCTAAATGTAAGGAAGTCATATCTAAAAACTATGAGTTGTGTCTATTAGATGTGCATTGTACTACAAATCTTAGCTTCAAAATTTAGTTACCTTAATCTAGTTAGGTAGGTATAATTTTTTCTATTATTTATGCGCACTCACATCAAGAGTTCTTTGGAATTTGAATTTCTAACGTTTCATACTACATAAGAGAGACTTGTATCACTCGATGGCCACCTACCAGAGGCCACATTATTTGAGAGACTAGTTAGGTAGGAATAATTTGAATAATGGAGATTTAGCTGCCCATAGTTACTGTATTATGATGAGAGGGACTATGGTGGTTTTTAGATTAATTTATACATCCATGCAATTCACGCATGTATAGAGAAATAATTCTCTCTTGACTTTATTTCTCACCATTCATTTGTTTTATAGTCCATTTTCCCACTGACAAATAATATCAAGACGTGAAGTTCAACAAATAGCATAAAATAACTTGGGATTCAGACAACAACAATGCATGATTGATTCAACTATACTGTTTACATGAACACTGTTGGAAAAATCTTCCTAGTTGTAATTTTAATAAACCATGAAGATTCATTTGGTTGTCTCATCATATTTTGTGGATATGATGTTTTGAGCGAGACCTTTGTTGTTTTTGTATGTTTGGTTATTCACTTAATTTGGTTCACAATTTTTTCTTTAAAAAAATTAAAAATTCAAATTCATTTATGATATATATAGTTGTCGCTTTGTATGAGAGAATTTATGTTTAATTGGTATCTTAGTGAAGTTATGATGGCATATACATGTTTTGATAGTGGGAGCTAGACTTTTACAGATATGGTCATGTCGAGAAGTTAAATTATATTTTATGAATGTAGTTAAGCTTAAAAAACACCTTGTATTATATATATATATATATATGTAACTGGTATTCCAATTCATACTGGTCATATTATTTTATAAAAACTCATTGATGTAAATCTAATTCTAATAATAGTTTGTGGCTTAATTATTTTCATACTAGAAGATTTAATTTGACAAGTTCGTTTTTAGACAACAACTATAATTTAAATTCAATAATTCATAACAGTAATGCACTCTCACAATCATATTAATCAAGATTGCTTTTCCCTTACCCCCCCTCTCTCTCCTATATATATATATATATATATATAACCCATAAATCTTAAAATTTTTTGCCAATGAAATAATGTTAGTTTGCATATATACATATATATAAATACATACACACAAAATATAAAGTTGCCCATAGTTTCGGAAGAAATTTTCTTTTTCGGAGAAAAACAAGGTATCCAACCCAAACAACGAATGTTCACCCTATCTTGCTATTTTTTGAAGTAAATAAAATTTTCCTTTTTCTATTTGAGAAAAAATAAATCCTTTTTCATACATATAACTTAATATCAAAAAACTCGTACCAATTACATATAGATATTTTTTGTTTTATATTTTACTATGAGTTCAGTGCTATTATATAATGTTTATGGTACAAGTTGAAAGCTTTCAAAATATTCCCAATAAGTAGGCATCAAGTATGTGCCAAAATCATGAAAACGATATTATTGGAGTATAGAGTTGAAATTTTCATAATCTTACATCATTGAATTCTCCCCCTAAAAAAAATCCACTATTACATAAATTTGTTCATTATCTTGTTGATTTCAAGATAAATAGTGCAGTTTACTTTGATTATCTAAATTGAAATTCACTTATAAATGGTGAAATTTAGATTGTGACGTGCAAAAATTTTATAATTTAGTTCCACATTTTGTTCTTCAGTTTGCGTAGCATTAAATTATTTTGTAAAACTTGGGTTCATATATTAATAGAAACTAGCAAACGGCTGGTGTTAATTTGATTGATCTAATTGTGGTGTCCAAAATAATTATGAAAAATAAATATAAATTATTTGATAAAATAATAAAAATTTCATTTAAGTAAAATTTTATATTCAAAAATGCCATCAAATATTTATCAGTTTAAGAAAAATAAAGGAACCCATTTCATCAACTTTTTGTTCCAAAAAATCCAATGATTAATTTTTTTATTAAATTAATCTTCACTTTTTAGATTAAGAAAGTTAATAAATTACATTTTTAATGGACTTGTTTTAGATTGTTGAAGCTGATTTTTCTCAATAATACTTCTAATTTTAATAAATTAGAATTTTTAAGAAAATTCCTTCTTAAATTTTTAGACATATAAATTATAACTTTAAGTTTTAAAATTGAAATAAAATAAAATCAAAAATTTTTAAAGTTCATAAAATTAAGTTCTCTATAAATTTTACTAAAAATTAATTGATACATTGAAAGAAAAATTAATCACAACTGAAAATTAATAAATAAAAAAATTCATAATATGAAAATTTCAAGTATAATTTCATTTAAAAATAGAATAAACTTTAATATGAACTTTTTGAAACAAAAAATTAGTGGGATGAATTTTTTGAACTGAAAAATAATTTTATGAACTTTTTTTTTTATATAAAAACTAAAGTTACAACTATAATGTCACAACGTTGCTGCAAATGATATTTTGTTCTTTAAAATCAAAGGCCGCCTCAAGTAATTAAACCTATGGTCTCATTTTTTAGTGGAAAAAAGGACCATGCGTTTGCCCATCTTTTGGGAACCAAATTATTTTCTTTTCTCATGTTAATATGAATATGGCAATCACTTTAGAAAGGAGGCAATAATTTTCTTAGAAAGACAGAAATCTCCCTGTTAAAATGTTGTACTCCACTTCTACATTGAATATTTCAACATTGTGGTTGACCAATTAATTTCATTATTTTTTTCATGTACAATTAAAAATAATTTTATTTCATTATTATAAATATTTTTGGAAAGCCCCGCATGGACGATTAAGGCCTCAAAGTTGAATGCCAAATAGTTTCTACCATCAACAATAAATCTCTATGTACACCAATAACTACGTCTAAACGGAATCTTTTTGATCCAATGTAAACCATTATTCCATATATTACATCTTATAAACATACATAAATAACGAAATTACGGAGCTTTACAAAATTAATATTATTATAAAAACTTATATGTTGACTTATGCGTGTCATCCTTGTGCAGAAGCCATGCTAATCTTCTATGTATCGTTGCAATTTTATCAGTTGTTAGGGACATGAAAATGTATATATTGAAATAATTAAAAGATTAAATAATTTAACTTTAAAGCGCCCCATAATTAACAATTCATTTTGGTGCAACGTTTCAAGCAAATATTAGTAACTTTTAGTATTCTTTTTTAACTCCTTTTGGGATCAAATGTAGAGGCTTTTCTTTTATAGAATGATGTGCTCATACATAGTTTATAAGCGCATATAATCGTTTAGGCAAACAAAAATAAAGTAATTATGGATCCACAAGGCCACGAGAATCACTTTAAGATATTATTCTCGGTAGCACATTCGAATATTATTTCTTGCACTCAATACCTATAAATATTCTATTCTAGAGGTGTCAAAAATCAAACTCAACTCGATAACCCGATAATGACTCATTTGAAAAAAATCAGGTTTGGGTTGGTAATTTTTGGGTTTGGATCAAATTTAGTCAAACTCGAAAATGACCCGAGAAAAAAAAAATAAGATTGGGTTGGTTTCTGGTCAACCAGAGTAACCCGAAAAAAATAAGTGGATGACTCAATAACCCAATAAACCTGACCCAACCCAACCCAACCTGACCCATCTCAAAATTTCAACTAATTAAAATAAAATATAAATAATATATGTTCAAAATTCTAAATTTTGAAAATTCAATTACAATTTACAAATTTACAAATTACAGTAACATTATTAACAAATAAATAATAACACTTTTATTCTTTAAATTCAAAGACGATTGACCAAATCACCAAACACAAACCACACCTACTCCTAAAAAATAAAGAAACCCTAGCCTCCTCTGTTGCTGTGCGCCCCCATCGCACTATTGCCATCTTCCATGTATCCCCTTAATTATTATGCCAAATTTTAGATTTTATTATAAATCAAATTTGTATTCAATTATGATTTTGAAATTTATAAATATAACAAATAAAATAAATAGATCAGGTTTGGTCAGGTTTATTAGGTATTAGGTGACCTGACTAAACATTAGATCAATCCGAACTCTACACAAAAATTTGTGGGTTGGTTTAGGTTTGAGTTTTTTGAATTTAACAGCGGATTGTGTTGGGTTTGAATTTGATATTTTTATATTATATTTCTATCTCAATCCAACTCGAACCTACCCAATTCTCGCGAATTAACTCCTCTACTCTATTCTTTACTCATTTGGAGGATTCAGAATCTTCATCTCAACCATCATTTCTATGTAGTAGAAAAATTGTGCAACTATTCCATGGTATAAGAAGGAAAAGTTATAAGTACACATTTCTCCTTCTTATTGGTTGAAAACTTCATGAAGAAATTTGTTAAACAATCATTTCTAAGATAGTACTCGGTGCTACATGAAAATATTCCTGCTCTCAATGCCTATATAAATACCCTATTCTCGACTCATTTTGCGGATTTAGAATTTATCTAAAGGAGATATTAGAGGTTCAAATTTTTAAATTAATTTTTTTGTATTAAAAATAAGATCTCAACTCTATATTTAATTGAGTCATTCATTTTTTTTTTAATTCATACATATACATATATATGAGTTAGTTAGATTTGAACTTCAAATTTCACATATATACGAAGCAGTGACATTCAATCAATTAATTAATGACTTAATTGAATTATCCATCATATTGATATTAGATAGTCCACATTATATAAATTTTGCTTTCTAACATTCACTACAAGAAAAACTAACTTTAGCAATCAAATTCTCAATGACAATATTAAAAATGGTTCTAATTACACAAATCTAGCAGCCGAAACTTGTGTAACTACTAAAATCAAATTACATATATCTTTCAGTGATCAATTAATATTTAGTAGCTATAATTTGACAAGCTTGACTAGTGATATAGTAGTCAACGCCAGAATTTTTATCAAGTATTTTTTTATCCCTATAAATAAATATTAACTGCGATCAATTTAATATTTAATATAAGTCTTTTAAATTAATTATCAACAACCAACTAATTTGATTCTTGCCATGACTTCCGGTGAATTTAAGATACTTATAATATGGTGCAACAACCGTTGCCAAGTTGGCTATCAATCTTTGATTTGTTTCAAGTACTGGGAAGGGATTTGGTTACTTAATTAATGTGAAAGGCGTATTAATTTATTGTCATCAGTTGGTCATTTTCATATGCTAGCTAGTATGAAACCAAGTCAATTGATTTTCTCTTTATGATCATCTTAGTCATTGGAATTAGGTATTATCTTGCACAAGTACTTATTCATAAACAAATTATAGTAAATTGCGTCATATTATAAAAGTAATCATAATAAACTTAGACGTGTGACTAAATTGTAATTTTTTATTGTTATAAGATCTTGAAACAAATCTCTAGTACTCAATTATTTCTACATACATAACTATTCATAATCACATCAATTGTCAAACATATAAGTCCAACATGTAAAAAAAATTGCTTTGTATGAATACTATTTTTTTTCAAGTTTAATAGCGATAAAAATTTCATTTAAATTTTTAATATTGATATTATTGATGCATTTATAGTGACAATAAAAACTCCGTCACAAATCTCAAGTGGTGATACATTAATTTTTGTCATTATTACCATTCATTATCAATAACGATAATTTAAAACATTACTTCTTATCCCTATTAAATCATATTATGATAAAATAGAAAATTATTGTTATTTAAGAAGTATCATTGATTACTATTATATAAAATAAAAATTATAATCACTTAAACATATGTTACTTGTGATAATTTTTATGCACTTATTTTTTTTTATTACTAATTACTAATATCACAAGTGAAAGGCAACCATTCATGAATTGTTTTGAAACTCCTCTTCCGTTACACACACGTGCACACACATATATAAGCAATAATATATGTGATACTTATTTTAATGTATGCCGACGGTCTAAAAACTTAATATGTACATAGGTTCAAAAATTTTATTTTATTTTATAAATATATGATACGTATATTAATTTTTTAATAAAAATAATTATTAAAAATTAAATACACTTAATTAAATATAATAAGTTGAAATAAAAAATAAAATAAAAAAAGAAATATGAGGTATGAGAATAACTCGTACAATCCATAGATTAGGGGACCTTTTAATTTGTTGCCCCGACCGACACACAATAGACTTCGTAGTCCAAACGCAGACATATCCCACGGCTCAAATTCTCTACCTTTTTTCAGTCTCTCTCCACTCCCAAGAAAACCTTTTTTCCTTGCATCTCTGCAATAATAAATCCCCGCCCACTCTTGAGATATTTTCCACGGTTCTTGTGGCTGCTGTTTTTCCTTCATTTATTGTTATATGGGGGCTGGTTTTTCCGGCTTGGCAACTGACAATTTTCCTTCAAAGCCTGGCCTTGGAGACTTACCGGAGAACTGTATTGCTTTGGTTCTCTCACGTTTGGACCCTTCAGACATTTGTAAAGTTGCCCGTGTGAAGAAAACATTTCGTCAGGCTTCTTTGTCTGATTTTGTCTGGGAACCAAAGTTGCCTGAAAACCACCAAATTCTGGTGAAAAGGCTGTTTGCCGATGAATGCTCCGGGGACACTTTGAGTAAGAAGGAAATTTATGCCAGGTTGAGCCATCCCATTCGCTTCGCCGGGGACACAAAGGTTGGATTTTCACTAGGAAGAACTAATTTAAAAGAAATTTGGTCTTAATTTATATGTGTGTGTGTGTTAATTGAAAGCAGAATTTATAATAATATTGTTGTTGCAGGAAGTTTGGTTGGAGAAGAGTAGAGGAGGGATCTGTGTAGCTATTTCGTGGAAGGGGTTGAAAATTACTGGGATAGATGATCGCAGATACTGGACCCATATCTCAACTCATGAATCAAGGTACGTTAGAATTAACTTATTATTATTATTATTATTATTATTATTATTATTATTATACATGCAATTAGGCATTATGTAAAAACTTTTTTCCTTTTGTTTGTAATTAGACTTGAGGCGTCTCCCTTAATCTCGATCTCTATTTAAAGCAGATTTCAAGCTCTCCATATTTAAATTCAAGCTTCCTAAGCCCACTCATAAATTGATATATAATTTAATATTATTTTTATTTTAATAATAAATATATATCATATTACTATTATTTTATTTAAAATTCAAATTCTCGATCATTTATCATTTATTTGATAATTCGAATTTAATTAAGCTGAATTAAATTGAGTTTAAGTTTTTATTAAATTAAACTTATTAAAATATTATATTCATCAAATTTAAATTTAAGTTCAACCTAAATATATATTTGTATTTGAACTTAAATTCAAATATTTCCATCAATCTGAATTTGACACAATTGTACACATTTATTACTTTCTTGCTCAACATGTCAAAAGAGGCTTGATGTGATCAAGTGATATTCCAATCTCATGAGAGAGAGTGAGATTTTTCTCTTTTTCTTTTGCTATGTGGAATTTGGGTATTGACTGACGTTAATGTGATGAAAAGAGATAGTCTTGTGCAAGTTGGCTTTGGATGAATTGACCTTTTTTGAAATAAAATCATTTATAATTATATGTTTAGATATATTAAAAATTTATTAAAGATCAAATAATATATTTTATAATTTACGTATATAAGTATAGGAACAATACTATTCCATCAATTAACTACTCAACTGATTAATTAATATTTTGACTAGGTCACCTTAAAAAATGCTTGATGCTTGACAAGTCACCCTCTACATTATGTGTATTGTAAGAAACTATGAATTTTTATTTTTGAAAATAAGATTGAGTTTCTATGAATATAAACAAATCAAATTTTAAAATTTAATAACCATATATAGTACAAATTTATATATGATTAAAGAAACAACTGTCCAATTAGAGCTGTTAATAGGTCGGATTTGGATTGAATTAGTTATATTTGAGTTTGAATTTAAATCCGAATTCGAATTCAAATTCAAATCTAATTATCAAAATCTATATATGAATTCGACCTGATATTTTATAGGATTTTTGTTAGTCAGTATTATATTCAAATCCGATAAATATCCAAAATTCGATCAAAAAATCAACCCGATGTAATATTTTTTCTTTTTTTATTTGGATTATATAAAAAAATTGTATTTATAAAGTTAATTTACGTCATATTTAAATTTTTAACAACTTTTTGTTATATGTTAGTTCAAAAGTTAAATATTTGAATACTAAATTTTTTTTTACATTATGTTAATGCATAGATAAATAATTATACATTATTATATTTGATATTTTATCAGTATCTCTTTTATTTTTTAAATCAAAGACTTAATATTAATAGCATAATATAGACATTAATATAGATATGAGGTCAATATAACATATGGATTTTATTTTAAATTTTTTTATTAATATTATATATAAGAGTATTAATTTAATAAAAAATTATTAAAATTTGAATTCGAATATTTAACAGATCGAATTGTTTAATTGCATATTTGATTTATTTATTTTAAATTATGAATATTTATAATTTGATTTAACCTATTGAATATTTTAATTATATAAAATTCTAAAATTTTAATTAAATTCAAATTAAAATTGATCCATTAATAACCATATATCCAGCTTTTCTCTTCGCGGAGTGTTATATTGCACTCTTGTTCACGTCTAAAATTTTTCTGGGCTTATTAGGAGCCCATTATGTGTCTATCTTTTTATCAGTATGTGATTTGTCATTTCCGTACATGTCCCGTATTCTTTAAAGTTTGGATGCTGCTGTATTTCTTCCTCAGGGCCACTAAATGTTGCCTCAAAGTTTTAAAAATTGTTCTGCTATCTAGACATTTCTTTTTGTTTTTTTAGATTATAAAATTGATTGAGTTTGATAAAGTGTTGTCAAGAAAGTAATTGTAAAATATTAGGGGAATGCTTCATAATGTTTCCCAAAACAATATTATTTTAAGAAAATATAATTATACATATTTTTATTTCATTTTAAAATACATATTTTCTAATGTATACATATATTATATATATTATATATTTTTTATTATTTTAATATTAAAAAAATTACTTAATTTCATTTTCATCCCAAAAATTCAATAAAAAATTATTGATTTGACTATTACGGTAAAAAATGTATCTCCCAAAACATAAATAAATATATCAAAAAAAATAATTTTCATATTTTTCAGTAATTTATTCTCTTAAAATACATAATAAAGTCATACCAAAAATATAACCAAACATTCCCTAGGTTTCTCAAACATTGTTGTTATGGGAATCTTTATTTTGGACATATATTTTTTTCTCTGTTAACCTGTAGAAAAATTTATGCTATTTTTTGATTGTTAACCTGTAGAAAAATTTATGCTATTTTTTGATTTTATACTTTGAATGATATAATACTTATGTATTTTAATTTTTAATACTTTTTTTCTTTTTTTCATCAAATTTTGAATATAATGAATTTGGTCATCGGCACATAGAATTTTTTTAAAAAAAAAGGGGAGAGAAATTTTGCCATATTAATTTTTATACTCTATATATTGTAATATCAGCCTCATGAGTTCAATTTATGCAGATTTCAGACAATTGCTTATCTGCAGCAAATATGGTGGCTAGAGATAGAAGGCAACTTAGAATTCGAATTCCCCGTGGGCACGTACAGCCTCTTCTTCCGTCTCCAGCTCGGCAGAGCCCCGAAAGGGCTAACCGGCGGCCGTGGCCGAGACCGACGAACAACCTGTAATAATGCCGAAAAAATTCATGGGTGGGATATTAAGCCTGTCAAATTCGTGTTAAAATCATCCAACGGCCAGCAGGCAATATCTCAGTGTTTCTTGGATCAACAGGGAAAATGGCTTTATCATCATGTGGGAGATTTTGTTGTTGAGAATTCAAACATTCCCACGATGCTTAAGTTTTCCATGACTCAGATTGATTGCACACACACAAAAGGTGGACTGTGTTTGGATTCTGTGTTCATATTTCCCAAGTAAAAAGAATGAGTAAATCAGTTGAAAAGGTTTTAGTTTTGTGAATATTAATGAAGGGTTTGATTTATTTAGGATTGGTTTGTGTGAAATTCATAGGTGTTTTTGTTGTGTAGGGGATTTTTGTTTGTGGGGGTGTGTTGCTTGGTTTTTTGGAGCATAATTCTCCTTTTTAACTTTGTAAATGTTTTTCTCTTGTAAGGGTTTGCTAGTTGTCCCATGGGGAGAATTGACATACTACAAATCACAGCTTAAGGTTTAAACTTGGAATAATTTTACATTCTTTTGATATTATTTGTATTAATAAATAATTCAAACATTTGTATTTTTAAAATAGTGTCAAGTTAAATAGCAATAATCAGAAATGTTTGTTTTTTTGTATTATTAGTCGTCATGGTATAGCGTTTCGATGTGCATAAATTTAGATTGATGTATTATAAATGATAAATAATTTAAAAAAATTTATCACTTAAAAAAATATAAAATTATGCATGAGATTAAAAAAAAAATCAACATAACCTAATAATTTTGTCATTCCAGTCATGTCATTGATCTCCTTTTATCTTAATCATGCCAGTTGAATAAATAACAATTAAAAGAATTGATGAGATGGATCAGTAGGATTTATTTTAGAATACGTCATGGTCGAAAATTAAACCATATATTCTAGTCTCAAAGTGTGAATTTCAATCCCAAATAAAAAATATTATCTATCCAAAATCATAAAGTTAGACAAAAGAACTCAAAGCACTCAAACTAATTCAAGCTAATCTTATAACACAAAAATTCAAAGTGCCAATACTTCAACTAAACAAAATAAAATCTATAATAAATAAAAATAGAACTAATAAGCTAATGAGAAATAACTAGTCTACTGCAAAGATTCAAACTAAAACTTCACTCTTGGTTCTTATCATAAGTAGGATCAACCTCCTCACTAAGCTTAAGATTTAAGTTTGTCAGAAAAAAAATTGGAGAAAAGCATAGAGCGTGAGTAAAAAACTTTGTGAATGCCAAGTGTGTGCAATGTGAGTTTGAGAATTTAACCTAATTAGTTTAGTGAAAACATTTGAGAAGAATATAAATGCAAAGCAATAAATGGTTAAGCAGTAATAACACAAGAATTTAGTAATATTTTCAA
>JACGDI010005777.1:268748-306282 GCA_014898725.1 Jacaranda copaia
CCGCACGCCCCCGCACCCGGGGATGATAGCTTTGTTATTACTTGCTCGCTTCATTTTGTCGCCTTCTCGTCATTATGTCCAAAACAACCAAACAGTATTAAAAAATTAAAAAGAAAAAAAGTGGGCTAGTGGGTGGGGCACCTGATTTTCAATTCAGATTCTTTTTGCCCTTTTGTAAAAGGTGAAATCTCTCTCTCTCTCTCTCTCTGCATTTTTCTTTCATTCTTGTTTAATTCAACTTGGGTGTTTTCAAGCTTGAGTTTTTTTTAGTGGCCCGTGTTCGGTTTTGCCTGATTATAGCTATTTTCAATTAATTCGCTTTGGGCGTGAGCTCTGTTTCTTTTTCTTTTTTGGGTGGATTGAGATAGATGTTAATCTCTTCATTTATTTATTTATTTTTAGGTTAGAAGACTGCGATAAACAATTTCTGGCTAAAATTTGGATATAAATATAAAAAATACTAGAGGAGAAATGGATGATAGCAGGGACTTTATACAGTGGCTTGGGCAGGATATGTCGGTAAATATCCTTATGTGTTTGGAGGACCCTTCTGATCTCGTTCGCGTTGCTGCTGTTTCGAGTTCTTGGCGTCAATTTGGTGGGTTTACTCATCTCAATCATTGCCATTTTTTCTTGTTTTGAATTATGTACTTTTGTTGTCTTTTTCTTTCCTTTCACGCGATGTTAATCTAGGAGAACTGAGGTCTCCAGTATCGTTATGCCCTTGATGCTGAATTCAACTGTCATGCAGTGATTGCTAACGGCCTATGTAAGAAACTTTGTCTAAGGATGTTTCCCGAAGCATCAAGTTTTGCTCCTGTTATTGAAACTAAAAACATGGATGAAGCGATGGCAACTGGGATGGATGATTCGGCCAAATGGGCTGGTTTAGAGAGGGTACATAGAGCGTATGCGTCCTTAACTAGAGGTCTTGCTACTTTCACAGGAGAAAATTGCATATCCGATGCCATCTATGCATCAAGTACGGATCATTATCCCGAAGAAAGCATCAAGAATACTCTGGAACCGGGTGATTGGGTCGACCACATGGCGTCATACTGGTCAAGCAAGGGTGAAAGTAATCCTGCTGCTTCGGAGGCATTGATTTACAAATTGGCTTCGAAGCTATGTCTGATCACTGAAGTTCATGTTCATCCATTCCAAGGTTGTTCTAGGCCATCTATAGCATTTAATTTTTTATCCTTTATGATGTTACCTCCAGCTTACCCCAAAAAATTGCTTTGGGACCAGCAGATTTTCTGTTTGACTATATATATTCAGCCAAGGCTGTGAGATTTCAGATGGGCCGTCTCAAGGTTCCTACTTTGGAGGTAGAAATTGACGATAGAGATGAATCTCTGGATGTTCAAAATTTTTCTGATGACCAGTTTGTATGGACGTATAGTTCTCCAGAGTTTCCAATGGCTCAGGTGAGCTTCTTGGAGAGGCTTTAACTTTGATTCTTTTGTTTCTGTTGTAAATTGTCAGGAAAGGACATCTATAACTACATTGTCTTTTGATGACCAAATTATAAAAACATTACTGGACATTCTTCAACTTAGATAACTTTGTGGCCTCTTTAGTTTTTAGATAAAAAATATTTCCCTTTTTGTTCTGTGAGTATGCAACTGTGTGTTTGTAAGATTTACCATCTGGTAGCATAAGCTAGAACAATTGTTGTTACAGTGTATTGTTTATCTTGATCAACTTTAGACTCTTTTTGTATGTATTTATACATAGCGTGCACAAGGAATGCTCACCTTTATCATTGATGGAATCATGGAATATAGGAAAATCGCTTGCAAAAATTTGAGCTGCCGGAACCTGTTATTTGCATAGGAGGAATCCTGAAAGTGGAGCTGTTGGGCAGAGTGCAAGCTCATGAAATGTACAGACTATACTACATATGGTGAGCTGTTCTTATCCATGTTCTCTTGATCACATAACGGAAATGTTTACCTATGATTGCATTAGAAACTAGGAAGTTTTTCCTTCACTTTACTCAAAAACCTATGTCTCTAAAGTTCTTGTGATGTCTCACAGCATCGCCCATGTTCAAGTTGTTGGTCGAGCGGTCTCTCCAGTATTTGATGTCGGAATGATTGGCCACGGGGAAGATGCCCACTAAAGTACAACCCGGAAAATATCTGCTACTTGTCACCTGCAGAAGTGTTGGGAGCCAATGTTTGAGTTTCTCCTAATGAATTGACTCATTTTAGGAAGCATAATGAGTCTACTCAAGGTTTTGTGAGAAATGAATTCCATTTTGTTGAAAACATTTTCTTTGAAGCTATTTTGTTCAATCTTTAAATTTCTCCCAAGTTGCAGAGAGAGAAGCAATTCAGTTGCTTTATTAGCTCTGAGAGAAGACAGAATGGGGAATGTCTTATGTTGAGTTTGCCTTGTGGTCTTTTTAAACATACGACTATGGTTATGATGATGTAAGAAATAGTTAGGGCTGGCAACAGGTCCGATTTGAATCGGACAGTCATATTTAAATTCGAATTCGATTATCAAAATTTATATTCTAATTCGACTCAATATTTTATAAGATTTTTGTTAATCAATAATAATTTGGTATTATGACTTTAGTGATGTAATCAATAATAAAAAATATATAATGTATATATAATATGTGTATGTATATATTAAAGAATGTATGCTTTGGAAGGAAAATGGAGATATGTTTGGTTATATCTCTCGAAAAACATAACCAAACAAAGCTATTGTATTTATAAAGTAAATTTACATTATATTTGATTTTTTTAAAATTTTTTATTATATATTAATTCAAAAGTTAAATATTTGAATACTAAATTTATGTTTTATATTATATTAATGCATATGTGAATTTAATATATTATTATATTTTATATTTTATCAGTATTTTTTTTATTTTTTAGACTAAAGGCTCAATACTAATAGTATAATAAAAACGTTAAAATAGATATTAAGTTAATATAATATATAGATTTTATTTTAAAATTTTTATTAATATTATATATAAAAATATTAATTTAATAAAAAATTATTAAAATTTGGATTCGAATTTTTAATAGATTGTATTGTTTATTTTTGTATTTGATATATTTATTTTGAATTACGGATATTTATAATTGGATTTAATCTACCAAATATTTTAATCAAATAAAAGTTTTAAAATTTGAAAAGATTCAGATCGAATTCGGATTTTAATATTTTAATAAAAATTTTAAAATTCAAAAAAAATTCAAATTGAATTTAAATTGAAATTCGGATCCATTGACAATCTTAGAAATAGCATATTTATGACAAGGGAGCCATAGCTCATATTGTCTCTTCAAGGAAAAGGCCCATTTTGTCAAAATTGAAATGACGAAATGCATGTAAGTCCTGTAGAAGATAGATTTATTCAAGTCTTTACTGTTGAAATTTGTAGATATCTAGCATTGTGGTTAAAATAAAAATTCAAATGTATTAGTGAAAATGCTAATTTAGTTGCCAATAGTTTGGCTAAGTGATGCATGATTTTGATTCTATGGGCATAATTTATTTTGAAAAGTGATGTATGATTTTGATTCTATGGAAATAATTTATTTTGATGTTATTCTGATCAATATTTTATGTGGTGGAGGTTTTTCATTTTTTGACTATAATACATTCCTTCCTGAATCAATAAATTTTTAATTATTAAAAAAATTAAATAAAAATTACTATTTAATAATTATTAATAAATTAATCATTACTACAATAAATAAACATTTGATTCAAAATTAAATTGAAAGAAGGATGATTTTGCATTTTTTTCATGGTGAAATATTGTGACTTTTTTTAAGAATAAATTTATCAAGTAATTATTTGGTTTAATAATATAAATTTTATATATAAAATGTGAGAAGAAGGGCTTTAACTTAATGAACTTTGATGCGCAGGCCTATAAATTAAAAAAAAGAAAACAGGAAAAAGAAAAATAACAACAAATTTGTAGAGGGTTTGGTACGGACTTAATTTAAACTTCAGAAGTGGTTCAGAAATTATGTTGAAATGTAAGGATGTTTTTGAAATTCTCATCTTTTAAGGGCTTTCATACTAAACGACGGCACATTTAGAAAAACCCCCAAGAAGTGAAAACCCTCTGTCCTCTGCCTCTGACGCTGAGCCTGACTGAGCCACCATTTTATGCAATTCTCCATCTGGTGGCGCATCCCCTTATCCTTCCGTCGTTCTCCTCCGCCCTCTTTCTCTGTCTGCCGCCGCTACTTCCTTCCAAGAGGTGACTCCTTCGCCAACGTTATGGCTAAGCCTAATTCAAATTCAGCTGCCTACGTCAGTGACGAAGCATATCTTCAATCTGTCATCCCCAAACGCATTGCACTCTTCGAATCCATCCAGAACCAGCAAAACCTCAATCGCCTCTCGCTTACTGCCGAACTAATCCAGTAATCTAGTCACCGTTTCTCTTTCCTTTGTTCATTTTTTTTAAACTTAAAGATTCTGTTTTTAAATTTTGCTTTGATTTATTTGAGAATAGGATTACATTGCCGGACGGGAAAGTGAGGGAAGGCAAGAAATGGAACACGACGCCGTTTGATGTCGCAAAGGAGATATCGAAGAGCTTGGCGTCGAACGCGCTGATTGCGAAGGTGAACGGGGTTTTGTGGGATATGAGCCGGCCTTTGGAAGATGATTGCAAGCTAGAGCTGTTCACTTTTGAAACTGATGAGGGCCGTGATACTTTTTGGCACTCGAGTGCTCACATTCTTGGCGAGGTAAGCGATTGTAAATGTGATGATTTTTAGTGAAGTAGTGTCTTTATATCATAAGAAGGATCATTGATTGTTTAATTGGTTTTGCGTTTTTTCTAGTCGTTGGAGCAGACATATGGATGCCGATTGTGCATTGGGCCGTGCACCACGAGAGGGGAGGTGAATTGCGAACCCTTTGTTTTCCTTGTTTCTCTCTACATAGATGGATGGTTTCTTTTCCAAATGTTGTTTTTGTTGAATCTAGTCTTTGAAGTATTTAAACAGAGATTTGATGATTCACTTTTACTTTACACTTGAATTAGTTCAATGTTGGGCTCAATTGATTTCTCTTTCAGTTGCATTTACATTTTGAGTGGTGTTCTCATATTAACCCAGTTTTAAAATCTTGTGACCAACTTATGTTGAATTGGCTGTGTAATCCGCAGGGCTTTTATTATGATGCATTTTATGGTGATCTGGGATTGAACGAGGACCACTTTAAACAGATTGAAGCAGCTGCCAAAAAAGCAGTTGATGTATGGCTCTTTTTGATTCTCTGAAATTTGATTCTACTAAATCTTAGGGTGCCTACTTGGTTTACTGTGATTTGCATTATGCTAGTAATGCAACTGCTTCTAGATCTGTGCTACTTTGTTTTTAAGAGTTGGGATTTGTGATTATGGTAAAATAATGCCACTCCTCACTCTTTCTATGTGCGTGCAACTATGTGTTTCATTTTTAATTTTTTGGCTGTATTTTGAGTTTTCTATTATTTTTCCTTCTGCACTAGGAAAAACAACCTTTTGAACGCATTGAAGTTACAAGGGAGCAGGCTCTTGACGTGTTCTCAGATAATCCGTTCAAGGTCATTAAGTTTATAATTTTAGTATTTATCTACTTATTTTCTATCTCAATGTAATGAAATATATATATGTCTTTTAATAAAATCATTTGACTTGTTTATTGCATCTTCTCCCTGTTTCTATTAGGTTGAAATCATTAAGGATTTACCGGAGGATAAAACCATCACGGTATACAGATGTGGCCCTTTGGTTGATCTGTGTCGTGGACCCCACATACCAAATACAGCTTTTGTGAAAGCATTTAGCTGTTTGAAGGTGAGATCTGCTATCCATCTGCTAAGATCCACACTATCTGCTACCTACTGAAGTAAATATTTGTATTCAAGGTAACTATTCATTTCTGCATTTTTTTTTTCCAAAAAATTAGGCTTCATCAGCATATTGGCGTGGAAATAAGGACCGTGAAAGCTTGCAAAGAGTCTATGGCATATCGTATCCGGATCAAAAACGTTTGAAGGTGATATTCTGTCTTTGTTTTTTATCATTACCATTTTTGCTACAAAGCTATCCTAGATCGAGTATTATACACAGCTTATATTTGTATTTCAGCATCATTAGCTATCTTGATGTGCCTAATGGTTGCAGGAATACAAAGCCATGCTAGAAGAAGCCAAGAAATATGACCACAGAGAACTCACAAAAAAGCAAGAGCTTTTCTTTTTTCATTCCCTAAGGTCAGATTTTGAGCTGCATTACTTTTTTTAAGCTTAATTTATGATGGTAATTAGATATCTTGTATGCAATTTAGCCCGGGAAGTTGTTTCTTCCTGCCGCATGGTGCTCGAGTTTGCAACAAGTTGCTTGAATTTATACGAAGGCAGTACTGGAAGAGAGGTTATGAAGAGGTAAAACTAATTACTTGTCACAATGACTGCACCTGAATATTTTGTACTATTGTGCCATTTCATAACCACCCGTTGCATGATTTTGACAGGTTTGGACTCCAAATATGTACAATATGCAGCTGTGGGAAACATCTGGTCATGCTGCAAACTACAAGGAGAATATGTTTGTGTTTGAGGTTAGATCATGTTATTAGAAAGATTAGATTGAACAATATGAAATATTTGTTTTCATAATTCCATCCTTAAATAGTGATTTAGTGTTAAAACTTTTGCTTGTGCTTATCTGCTAAGTTTGATGAAATGGTATGTCTTGCATTCTATTGCAGGTAGAGAAACAAGAATTTGGACTCAAGCCAATGAACTGCCCTGGCCATTGTTTAATATTTGATCATAGGGTTCGTTCATATAGAGGTAAGTTTTGCTGGTTTTCTTTTTCCTTTTCTTTTATTTTTTTGAGTAGCATAGATGTGCAAATCAGACTTGCACTTGAGATGAACAAAATAAACTGAATGAAGTCCACCTAATGATTGGTTTCTTTCATATTATTTTCCTTGGAGATGCTGAATAATTAATGCAAGATAGCATCTAATAAGTAGCGTTAGGATTATTTATTTATTTTATATTGTATTTGTTGATTGTATCTTCTTTCTCCGTGGTATGTCATCAATTTCTTCATTTCATTCATTCTATTGTAAGAATGTGTAACCTTCTCACCATTTCTATTCCTTGTGAAAAAGATTTCCTCCTTCAATTGCATCTTAGACAATAATGAAACACATTGACTATGTAATAAAAAAATTGCATCATTGCGATATTGTCCTGTGGTGCACCACTGCCCTCGGCATGGGGTTCTGACTAGCAGTTTATTTTAGTGAAACATGAAGTTGATCCATTTTGCAGAACTTCCGATTCGCCTGGCTGATTTTGGGGTCTTGCATCGAAATGAGGCAAGTGGTGCACTTACTGGGTTGACTCGTGTCAGGAGATTTCAACAGGTATGCTTAAGATTGCATTACTAACTGGTGGATGACTAGACAAGAAATGCTCATTGTTTTGTGAACCACATTGTTCTACGTCTGAACTGCTTTTGCCATTTTTTAATAATTACTGTCTTTAGCTGCTTGGCTCCTTTGGCTTCTACCTTTTGCAGTAAATTTTTACCTTTAGAAAGTTATCTAATCCAGCTCAGATGAATATTAAACTATAGTATTTTATAAGTAGTTGTGATGAGTTTTTGTTCTGCGACTGGTTGGGGCCAAGATGCATCTGACATGAGGGTGTTGGTGCAGGATGATGCTCATATTTTCTGCAGGGAGTCCCAAGTAAGATGGATTTTCTGGTTCAATCCTGGCCATATTAATTCCTGCAAAATTTTTATTTGATGTTATCTTACATTTCACAGATTAAAGATGAAGTCAAGAGCGTTTTAGAATTCATCAGTTACGTGTACAAAATATTTGGCTTCACTTTTGACCTGAAGTTATCTACGGTATGGAGTTTGAACTGTTAGTGGAAATATTGTTCTGTTTATGATCTTTGCACACATTGATAGGCTAAAATGTGTTGATAATGATAATTTGTGTTTCAGTGATACCAACCAAATACCATTTGTATTCTACTATTTCTCACTGATGTCCTCCCTACTCTTACGAAAAGAATGAACATATCAAAAACAATGTATAAACAACTGAACAAGATAATGAAGAAAACTTCATACCAATGGTCATAAGTACATATGCCACAACTTAATGTACATGTTTTTATGGTAGAACCTGATGGGTTCTGGCTATTGATGAAGAAAGAGCCAACAAATGCCTTTTCATATGTTGCAGAGACCAGAGAAATATCTTGGAGACTTAGTCACATGGGAAAGGGCGGAAGCTGCACTTACAGAAGCCCTAAATGAGTTTGGAAAACCCTGGGAGGTTAGTTACTGTTGCCACATAAAAGTCTCATTTCGGACAAAGCAATGAGTTTTCATGAGGAAGTCCTTTCTTATGTTCAGATTATCCTTATTTATGCATATTTCTGGACTCCTTTTGTTATACAACTGATTTCGGATCTTTGGGTAGATAAATGAAGGTGATGGAGCATTTTATGGGCCAAAGATTGACATCAGTGTTTCTGATGCAATGAGAAGAAAGTTTCAGTGTGCAACATTGCAGGTTTGTTTTAGTACTTACTTCAGTTATTTTATCACGTGGATGAATTAAGTAGTTAAGTTATTATGTTTTATTTTCTAACCCTTGAGTTTATTGGCAGTTTGTATGATACTAAGCATTGAAGTATTCAAAAGTTGAGAATAATTCAAAAATTATAAAAAGGGAAATAGTTATGGAGAATGATTAGGATAGTTGGTCATAAAAAAAATAAAATACATTAGGCAAGACAACTCTTAACAAGGAAAAGAAGAGTTCTGTGGAAATTAACTCGTTAGAAGCTTGAATCCATGCTATCTGATTGGGAGGTTGATTGCATGCTGGGGCATCCTCTTATATTGTTTAACAAATCATAGTTAGTGTGTGTGTGTGTGTGTGTGTGTTCCTACTAAAAATTCTGCTAGTGAGTGAATTTTTTAGGTTGTTATGGGAGTTAATTTTTAAGGAAACTGTGGAATTGGGTCCCAAGTCAAAACGCCGCGATCAAAAGTTGAGAGCCTTTGAATGCTAGGTGTAAGCCCACGACGCTAAAGGTGTGCTTCTAGAGTCCTGGCAGTGAGCTACCCTGTGAGGGACTCATGAGAGCACATGTTGACACTACTTTTCTGTAGAGTGCATGAAAAATTTGCAGGTTTTCTTTTTCTTGAAGCATCGAATGCTTTGCTATTTCAGCTGGACTTCCAACTCCCTGCTCGTTTCAACTTATCTTACTCAGCAGAAGATGAAACTAAGAGGGAGAGGCCTGTTATGATTCACAGAGCCATTCTTGGTTCAGTTGAACGAATGTTTGCAATACTTTTGGAGCACTATAAGGGAAAATGGCCATTCTGGCTCAGTCCACGCCAAGCAATAGTCTGCCCTGTCTCTGACAAATCCCAGCCATATGCACTAGAGGTTAGCTGCTAGTGCTTTTGCCCTTTGTAATTTATATATGATTTCATCTCTTTCTTACTACTTCCCAAAATATGCCAAGCGGCATTGGGTTGAGGCATGCCATTACTATTCTTGGTTGAGAGGGATAGCAACTGTATTTGTTGCAGTTAGGCGCTTTTAAGTTGGCTCTGTGACTTATGAATAAGACTTAGAGTTTGTACAATAGTTGTTCACTGGCTTTTAGTTAGTTTGCATTCTGTTGCATGATATGCAGATTACAATGGGTCTGTTTTTTCTTCTACAGTTGATATACTAACTCATCACTCATATTTTGTCCTTTTCTTTTGTGGAATGGTGGGCTGTTTACTAGTGTTCCTCATCAGTAATAAGTTGTAAACCAAAAAGTTACAGTTTATTTATAGTTGCTGACCTTGCTATGATATCCGAGACATGAATATTGGGCATGGTTTTCATCTTAGGTTTCCTTGACCAAATTATTCCAAAATTGGGGGTTATGAAAGCATTTTTCAGTATCCCACATTGGTGGAAATTATACGTACTTTCAGCTCATATCATTGGATGCTATTTGGTGTTGTTAGTTATCACCCCATATTCAGCTAAAAATGGTTATGGAAGGTAGCTTAAACCTGTATAGCCTTTTTTGGTCTATTGACAATTTTATAATCATAATGCTTTTCTGATGTTATTAGGTTACTTACTGAAATTGTCATGTTACTGAATGTAGGTACGGGATCGCATACATGATGCTGGATTTTACGTTGACGTTGACACAACTGATAGAACAATTAATAAGAAGGTATGTACAAAGCTATTCCCTATCTTTATCATCCACAATGATAATTGCATAAACTGCTCGTTTTATATTTTAGGAAGTGGCTGTCAGTCTAATTTTGTCTTGTATGCCGTATAGTTGTTTGTTTTCGTTTCTCAATATGAAGTTCTGAGAGGTGCCCAACAATGAATTGTTACTGGGAACATTGTGTAAACACTAGCCTATGTGATTGTGGAGCCCCTTCTTTTCTAAGTTCTAAAGAAGCAACAATCTTCAATTTTTTGCTGTCCTGAAGATTATAGGGCTTACGTAGTTAAAAGTGATCGTCATATTGCCACTTGAATGTTTCAAATCTGAGCCAGTTGCTCCCTAGTTGAGGGGTCACTTTAGACTTTGGCATGTGTAAAGTTGTAGATTTTCTTTCCTTGGTTGTACATTTGATCCTGTCAATTCACATGTCAGTGTGACATGATGGTACTCATTTCTTGTGAAAAGCTCATTGATTCTTTCGATTAGAAAATTAAGGAGCAGGAACCAAAGCCTTAGGCTACATCTTATGGAAAGCAAGAGCTTCATCAGTAATGTCGGGGTTTACCTATTGTACCTAATAATGTGATCCCCTTATGAGCTGTGCCTTCAGAATTTGATTTTAGGAGTTCCTCATGGGGTGACTTTGGTGTTTGCTAACTGGTTATGGATGCTTGTAGGTACGGGAAGCTCAATTAGCGCAGTACAACTATATCTTGGTTGTTGGTGAGAAAGAAGTTGGAACCGGACAGGTGACATCTACCTTACAATCAAATGTTGAATGCAATATGCTGCTGACTGAGAAGTCTGCCATATACTTATAATTGATACCATGCAAATGAATATTGATGCTTCTTATGTCCTGTTGGCACTGTCATTGTCTTTTCCATCAGTTGAAAAACTATGCACATATAAATTGTGGTTTTATCTGTCAAGCTGCCGCATAATATAGTCGACAAATGTTCCTGCGTACACATTCATATTTGCACATGCATGTATATTTGCTATAAAAGGAATATCAATCGCGCAGATTAAGGTTGACTAGGATTGCTGTTGCTGTAAACTCATAGCCATCTCCATGCCTGTAGTGAGCTGATTGTGTTTTGCATTCTTCCTTTATATGTGCAAAATGTGTCTTGTTGAATACTTCTGGATCATTTTCATCAAATGTTGTGCCTATTCTCTTTGTCAAGTGTTGCCCTTTTCTTATAAACTTGTGTGTGTTCAGGTGGCTGTGCGAGTCAGAGACAACAACGATGCTAAACTCAAGAGCATTGACGAACTTTTGAATCATTTCAAGGATGAAGTGGCGGCTTTTAGATAGTCAGCTTGTATCTATCTGATAAGGAAATTTTGAAGTTAATTTATTGATTTTGAAATGTCCGGAAACATGAAAAGAAAAACATAAGCGAATGAACAGAAAAAGAACGTGGTATGCACAAGCAAAACCAATTGCCATTTGTTCTCCAATTCGAGCCAACTATGTTTGCTACAGAACAGTTTATCACATGCCTGTATTTTTAGGTGTTCCACTGACTAATATTTTGTTGCTCACAAGTTGCTATTAGTTATTTGCCTTTTCTTGCCTATCTAGATGTACTGAAGGATCCTCCTAATGTATGGATACTGAATGGTTACTTGATATGAGAGTGTGTTAATAGCTCCCGGCCCGCCATGTGAGATACTCATGTAGTTGTATGGTTAAATGCGATTGTTAAGGCAACTGTTTATTCGCTCAGTTATACCGTATGTCAATAACTTCAAATTTCACGATCAACAGACGAGCATAGTGGATGGACTGGTTTATATCCTGTTGTGAACCACCTTTGCCTTGTTACTTGAATCGTCCAGGGTTTCAACTACTAATGTATAATTACATAGATTTGATTTGGAGTTAGCACTTAATTTGGAATAAGGACATGACGAATATCAGATTTTACATGGGAAACAACCAGTAAAAGGGGCTTCCCCGCCTTTTCTTTTATGACTATAAAGTGCACAAGCCAACTTTAGTGTCCTATTTAATCCACACATAATTGATTCATGCCAATTATCTGGACCACCTACCTGGGTGGTTAATTTCCAAAGTCTCCAATCACCCCCTCTTCTCTCCATACTCCATTAGCCGTCATTTTTAAGAGCTCAGTTAGGTAACCAGCACTAATTTATCACAGGGGTGGGGTACAATAATGCTTCACCATCCAAGCAACAGGACCAATTAGCAAATCGAACACCGAACTGAATAAAAATCTTCGAGTTCATCTCAATAGATTACACTTGCAAGAAGCTTTAGCTGTGGACACCCACAAGTTAAAGAAACAAACAAGAACTACCATGCTATAGAACATCCATGAAGATCCATAATCAGTATAAGGAGGAAAAAAAAACTGACAGGTAATTGAAGCAGTCTGTACAAAAACACATCTTCAGATTCCACTCCCTCGCCACATATAGCAGAACGCACTATGTTAGTCATTCCTTCCAGCTGAAGTTCATACTGTCATCTAGATCATTGTTAAAAAAACCATTTTCAGTGAACTCATGGGCAATATCTGGAGCCAACTCATCAGATATATGAAAATTCTGTGGCAATTCTGATGCTTTTTGGCCGAACCCAATGGTGCCAACAGGTGCTGGAGATTCACTATTTGAAGCAGATTTAATACTATTGCTTCTACTTGGAGGGTGTCCAACATTCCCTGGTCCATTTCCTACTGAAGTACTTGCCATAGAACCCCTAAAGCCAAGATTATCCCTCAATACATCGCCACCTTGATTTTGCACAGAAAGGGACGGCTGTGGTGCTGCTGTCCCATTATTCTTATTGCTCATATCCTGCAGTAATTGCTGGATCATTTGTTGTTGTGATACTTGGCTCCCTTGAGATGGCAGAGATTGGTTTTGCTGTAATAAACCATTCCTGCTTGGTGGCCGCTGCAACTGCTGCTGCTGTAACAGTTGTTGGCCGCCTGACAAACCCACCACTGGTGAATTCTGCAAGGTTCCTGGTAAAATACCAGAAGGCCCTGGAGTTGTTGGAGCCTGGCTGGAAGTACTGAAAGGAGAAGATGCGTCCTGCTGAAGTGAACTATTATTATGGGTTGAGTTCATTGAGTTCTGTCTCATCAACAAATTCTGGTAGTTAGTCAAAGCAAGAGCAGCCTGTGCTGACCCAGCCAAAGCTCCTCGACCGACCATTTGTTGATTATTGTTGATTGAACTATTGAGTCCAGGATGGAATGCCATCAGCTTGTTTAGCGTGTTCCGGTCAGTTGGCAGACCCTGAGGACTACCCACCTGCTCCATTTCTTGCATCTTTTGCACCTGAACCTTAGGTGCAGAGGCATGCCGGGGAAAGTTTTTCAAGCCCTCTGTAAAATAGATAATCAAAAATTCACTTGGTGAGCTGATGCTGCCATCCAGCAGATGTGCTTAGAATATGGAAATCAGGTAAAAGTGGACTATATCTATTATCTTACTATTAGGCAACATAACAGCACATTGTCTCAATTGTTGGCACCCACCATTAACTAAATTGTTCATGGTCTGTCTTATTTGTTAGGTCCCAGCAATATAATATGCCGCATAGTATTAGAGAATCATGTGCATATGGGTTTATACAAGGCAAAGTCCTTCACTAACAACCATTAACCAGTTAGCCATATTCTCTAATTTTTTTTCCCCAAGGAAAAAGTAAAAGGAGGAAAGAGAAAAAAAGATAGTGAGGATTTATTACCAATAGCGCCAAGTTTCTGTTCTCCGCAGTAATCCATCAGGGCTGTCATGCTATGAACGACCTCAGATATCTAGTAACAAAAAAAGAATATGAGAAACCCCATAAAACAAGCAGTAAACTTTAGAGAAGTAATAATGGAGACATGCCTGTAGGCACCGCACAAATCTTTTGGCAAAGCCCAAATCATTTAGAGACTGTAACTCCAAACTCCTAGCAAGCTGACGTCCAGCTGTTGCAACCCTGAAATAGAACATACACACAATTGAAGAGTTGTAGGTTGTATAAAGACTTCATATGGTTCATAGAAGAAATCTAAAGAAGCTGTGGAAAAAACAAGCATCAAAGAAATACAGCCAACTTCAGATGATCTGCCTCAAAATCAATTGACCTTTTTCCTTCTTTTTGGCTGGGGGGAGAGGAGTCAACCAAAAGGCCTTACCTTCCATGTATTTGCCATTTTAAAGGTTCAGTAGCAGAAGTGGATGATTTTGGGGAATCGTGAATCAATTGGCAGAAATACTCAATTCAAAACTTTGCAGGTACAGCATTATTATTTAGAGTAAACCAGCTCGCCATGAACCAGAGAAACAAGAAAGCAAAGGAGAAGCAAATACTGGAACTTTTAGCTTCAGCGCTAAATAAGCCTATGGAAGCAAAAAGAGACGTAGCTTAAACTTATATTATCTTCCCAAACAAGCTTAACTTAGTTTGGCTACCTTTGATTTTGACTTAATCTAGTTTTAACCCAGTTCAAATACAGTTAAGTATAAATAGGAGGGTAAAAGTTGACCTAATTGGTTTTTTATGTCACAAGGACAGAGACAAGGACAGAGACAATTATCCTAGGGTATTGGTTGATGACCCCAGCATACACCCTCTTAGTTGCTCCTAGTTCAGGGGTGCAAAAACTTCAAACTTGTGGATTGAATACATGTCCAGTTTTTTAGAAAGTGATAAACTTATAGCTAATTATATCAGAAACATGTTGAAATATGTGACTAACAGGGACAATGAAAAAGTGAATCTTCTGGTACCTACAAGCAGGTGCTAAACCCTGCCCCATTTACCATACACCCACAAGAAAGCACTTAAAACAGCTCTGCAGTTGGGCTAAGTTTAAAAAGAACTTCCTGAATCTTCAAAGAAAAATTGGGGTTTGGGCTGGCCAGGAATCTTCTGATGATAATTTATCAAATTAAATCTGTTTTCCTTTTTCTGTAATCTCATAAAGAAATAAATGTGATTCTCTGAGTGCTTTTCCATATGTCTTCCAGACTAGGTACCATCAACTTAAAGGATGCTATGGACCTTTAGATGACAAGTAGTTTCATAATTAGAATATCATCAGGAAATGTGGACTAAACAAAGAAAAAGAAATCAATTAACCAAGACCAACAGAATTGAAATTTTCACTCACATGGCACTGTTGGCCTGCAAATCTGACTGAGACATGCCATCAGGTCCACTTTCAGATACTGTGGTTTGGCATTTCTGTGCAACCTGCAATAATTGATTTACCTGCAGGACAGTGCATTCTCTAAGGTCCACATTGAAAAGTTATCCACCAGAAATCATGCTATTTCCAACCCAGAATCACCCTCTGCAGTTGTATATACACTGAAAAGATATCCACCTTAACTGCTTAACCAGACACTAAGGTGCTCAGAAGAGTCAGTTTTGCAGCCATTCTAGTGATCGGGTAATTCTACCATCAAAATCATGTTCAATAAATTGATTAGACATCGAAGGGTCAAGATAGAACCAACTACCACAGTAGCATCCTAATGAATGATCACAACTGTGGCATTCAAGGATAATATCTAAGGAACACCAAGAGTTACAGAGAGAAATCTATGACAGCTCATAGATTTAGATAGGTCAGCAAAAGCAGGGAATTCATTTAACTACCGACAAGTTGATCCATGAAATAGTGTTACTGATTGTGGACATGCAACATAAACATATAAATCCAACAGAGCAATTAAATCCATAATGAAGCTACACAAGAGAGTTACATTATGAAGGACTAATTAAAATATCACAGCACAATCACCGAACTAAATTTAAGAGAAGCTAGGATAGCATGACATAATTTTTCCATCAGCTTTCTCATGCTGACGAAATGGTTGAATTTTAGAGCATGAGTTTACCTGTGGTGCAACCAATCTACGAGGAAGAAGTTCTTCATGACGCCGTGCACAAAATTCCCAAGATAATATCTATATAAGTTTGGAATGAAAGTGTTAAACAAGAACATAAATCAGTATATAAACATGACAGTACTTTAAGTAAACCAGTCTTTATAGTTCACCTTTAAATCAGGGGTGAAAATGATGCGAAGCTGGCCCTCGCGAACCACCCGGAGTTGCTCATACACACTCTCTTGAACTGCCTTTCCATACTCCAGCACCATTATTCCTGGAGGGAATCGACACTCACGAGGCAAGTCCAGAAACAGAAGCTCGTCGATAACACCACTACCAAATTGGATTTCATTAAGTCTGGGGAGCACTTCAAAAGTTGCTTCTGTTAAAACCAAAAAGATAAATAAACAAATAAATAATTTTTAGAGCATATAAGTAGATGTGGCTAATATAGACAAGGTTCGACCTGGTCATGCAAAAGGAACTTAGGGACAACTTTTAGTTAAAAACTGATCAAGCTCTTTGAACACCAATTTGAACCCCCTGTATCATTTGCTGATTTTTCAAACTTGGCTCAAGTTAAGGTCAGTAAGCTAGTAGCTTATATAAAAACGCATGAAGCTACTAGAGCTCAATGTACTCTCATTCAAAATTGGCTAAGTTAAAGAGAAGTAAAAAACAAAAATTCAAGATCTTGAAAAAATGAATAATTCAAGCTTAGATTGATCCTTCTATGTTGTATTGGTCATGTTTGATTGGCCAATACTCACATTTCAACTTATTCTATAGCCAAAGGGAAGATCAGATTAGAGCCTTAGCCCTTCTATGAAAACATGGCACAGCATTCATAAAAATGTTATGGTAAATTACAAAAGGTAATAATAAGAATTTCAATTCTGAGACACTCTCGCCCCTGGCACAACACCCACCCCCCAAAACGAAAGAAATAAGGAGAAAGCTAAAAAATCATAGCAAGAGAAGTGTAAATTAATATCCGAAAAACATAAATATTAACAAGCAGGTAACATTTGGATCCAGTGAAATGAAGACAGACCCATTGAGCTATTAAGGCAGTGCAAAGCAAGTAAGCAGATGGACATGCGCTAAAAAGAAAAAGAGAGGAGCAAGCAGATGGACACGTAGACATTCTCAAATTTGTTTGACAATGTTGATCTCATTTTGCAGGTCAACACCTAAAATTTAACAACCATGCTTCACACTTTGAATACTGGCACAAGCTCGTGAAACGAAAATGCGAAAGCATAACAGCACTGGAACACAATTGATCAACACACGGAGTACTGCCAGAGGTTGGTACCAAAAATCCTTCAATTCAGAACAAAGAAGATATAAAAAATATCCATTGATAATGAAGTTTTCAAGTAAAGTTATTACTTTGTGCCTTTACTTTTTCCCAGCACTCATCAACTCAAATCTTATCCATCACAGAATTCTGTTCCAGATAATATGGGTTGATAAGATGGATTTTTTGACTTGCCATAACATGGAAATACTGGGGCAATACCATCAATCAAGAAGGAAACACCAAGTTCAAAATTTATCCATTGCATTAGATACCATATTATTCCTATGTAAATGGTACCCACCCAAAGAAAAAAAAAATGATAGAGAGTTTTTGAGGATTATTCATGATATTTGGGAAATACAAATCACTCCACACATATCCTAAATCATTTAAACCGAGCATAACACCCACCCAACCCAAAGGGGGAGAAAAAATAAAAAAAAGAATCTAATAGAGATAATTTAGAAAACCTACATTAATATGAATTGGGAAAAAGGATAAACTTGTTATATATGACATTTCAAAATATGCTCCCAACTAAGCCACTTATCTTGCACTGGAGACATGATGGATCAACCTCAAACTTTATAGGCCCCTAATTGAGATTCTTAGTTCAATTCAAAGAAACAGATAAATTTCTGATATGCAAGGAAATCTGAGAGCTCTTGCCACAAGAATCAATGTTTTAAGAGGTTACTAGACCGTATAAGTTACAGAAACAACTGTGAATGACATAGCCTAGTTCTTCTTTTACAGCTTACTTAAACAAGCAGAATGTTAATTAAAAAAGACGAACTGATTTACAACTGCAAGAACAAAAGATAAGGCGTGATCATATATAATGTTAGATTAAGCTCACCAAATCCCCTTCCAGATTTTGAACCACAAATTTCACACTGCCACGCATCCTGCACAAAAAGAAGCAACAAGAACAAATTTCAAACTTATGCTTTGAAAAAATGCTGACTTAGGGTGAATCCATGGAAAGACAGAAAACAGTTTACAAAAAGTTAATAAAATGGCACGAATTCATGCATGGTTGGGGGGGTAGGGGAGAACTATCACAATGCTTCTCAAAATGCAAGAGATCAAGCCAGATGATCAAGTTAAAAGTATGAATGTTTGGTAAGCTAATCAGTAATCCTATAAAATTACCATTGCTGCCTGGGGGAATACCCCTAGTGAATGATGCCCAACGTTATCATATAAGGATAGACACCACCTCTTTTTTGCACGTGGAGAGTAATACTCAGCCACAAATTTTCTCCAATAGGCAATAGTATTATCCTAGCAAGACCCAAATACGTGAGATATCATCAGAAGGTATTTAAAAAGAAAGTTTCAAAATTAGATGGGAACAAGGAGAAGGCACGTAGAAAAAGACATACTTATATGGACCATTTATAATAACATGACAAGATGATAATAGAATATATATTAAGAGATTGTGAGAGGTACTAATAGATAACTCACAGAAGGCCGCTGTCTCTGGTGATAAAGGTACTGCATTAGTCGGCGTGAGCATACACCACCATCATAGGGGCGTTTTACTCCTGCTGCAGGCTGCAGTCCCTGCCGTAGAAGTTGCTGTCTTAACTGCTGCTGCTGTTGTTGCTGCATTAACTGAACTTGCTGCATTGGTGGCATAGACTGAAGAAGCTGCTGCTGCTGTTCCCGTTGTTGTTGCTGCTGCCTTAGTCTCTGTTGCTGGATTAGAGCCTGCAACTGAGGATTGGGACTCTGTAAGTGCATTGGATCTTGTCTCTGCAGTATTTGCTGCAAAACCTGCTGTTGCAAAATATCTTCCTGCTTGATATCCAAGCGGGGTTTCTTTTGTAGCTGAGATACAGTAGTTGGGTCCTGGATGAAAGTGTTTGGGACCCTAGGACCACCAGGGAGCTGGAGTTGGCCCATCCGTGAGGCAGGCAAAGATGTGGCACTTGAAGCTCCCTGATGCTGCTGACTTTGCTGAACTTGTGAAGCTGGGTCTTGATTGGAGCTTTGCTGCACAACAGAGGATCCGTCCATGACAGAAGAACCAGAAATGCTAATGTTGTTAGATGTGAATGACATGGGTGATGCAGGCAAGCGCATATAAGAATCTGTATTAAAACTAGCACTTCTCTGCAGATGAGGGCCCCCTGAAAGTGCTGAGTTGGCATCAGTGACCAAAGAACTTGCTCCAACACTAGGTCCAGATGTTGCCACACTATTTAAGACTGCGTTGCTGACATCCCCTGACAGCGGGCCCATGTTGGCACGTGTATGTCCAGGTATTGAATGCGAAGAGTTCCTAAAATTTGAACTCAACTGAGAATTTCCTGCAAGCTGGGATTGCCCATCTCCTTGAAAAAATATCCCTGAACTTGAAGATGATTGTGCCATTCCTCCCGCCACCCGAGAAGGCACCATTGGAGGCAGTGATGTCTAATGTTTGGAATCCAAATGGTTATCCAGTGCCAATCCTTAAATAGTTACAATTAATGTATAGTAGACAAGACTGAAGCTAGCAAATGCGAGGAAAAGCTTAGCTCCATTTACATCCCTTCTGAACTAAATCCCCCAAGTCCTAACCAACACAGAAATATGGCTACTTTTTCACTAGCACCTCCTTGCACAGCCGGTTGTTCTTCCACCAACAAAAAGGAAAACCAAAAGAATATTTGTTTGTATTCTGCCAGGAAAAATTCAAGCAGAATATCAACAAGTAACAGGATAGAGCTAATAAACTTTAACATGTATAACACAAGATAAAAAATAAAACAAGAACCACACAGCAAGTGTGCAATTTTTAGAAGTTGAGCAACCAGAAAGTAAAACCCTCATTTCAAAATTTACTGCCAAATTCCCCCAGTTATATCTACAAAACCCTAGTTCACAACCACCAGTATTAAACCCAAATTCAATAAAGCACAAATCTTTAACAACGACGTGCTAAAAGCAAAGGCCGCATCCAGTGAATCAAACAATCTACTAAAACATAACTAACGAAGTTAGCCAGAAAAACCCCAACTTAATCATAGCCTTCGAATATAAAATAAAACAAAGGCGATCACACTGAAATTCACTCTAATTAAGTAAATTCCCTTATTACCATAAAATATAATCAGATTAAGTCCCTAATTAACATCTTCCTAAATCCCCATTAACTACAATTAAGATCAGAACTTACACTAACATCAACACGTACAAAACCAAAGCTTCGTACTTGAAAGACAACTCCAAACAGCAAATTTTAAAATTTCCTTCGAATTACAGATATTTAAGTTGAAGAAGACAGAAACAAAGAGCGAATATAGATTATTATATGCTAACCTGCAGAAAGAAAGAGTAATCAGAAGGAATTTTGCGGAGACGAAAAAGAAGAGAAATTTTTTGCTGCTGATCGGTGTTTATATACCTAGCGGGAGTAGACGGGGGCAGCCACCGGATATAGCCGGTATAGGATTGTGGGTGACTGGATACAGGCTGTAGGAATGGGGACACGTGTCCGCTGATTAATTGGTGGATAGAGTCGGTGCAAGATCGACGGTGGCGACGCGAGGTTGTTTGGGTTGACGGATGACGTGGCGAGGTTAGATTGGATTTTGGGGGTTGAACGGGTGGGTCTTGCTAGAGTCACGACGGTTTCTTCTGCGTTGCTCTGAATTCTTAGTGCAGTAAATAAATAATAATTAAGAGGTAATAAAATAATATTATTATTATCATAAAAAAATATTTTTGAAGAATTATAAAATTATTTTATCATCGAATCATTTTAAAAAAGAAAGAATGCGGAGACGCAATGGAAACTTGAATCTAGGAATTTTTTTCGTCTATAATAAATTAAAATAGGATGCACTAAGATTAACATTACCCTACAAATTTTTGATAGTAAATATATATTTTTTTAAAAATAACAAATAATAAAAAAAATTATTATCAACTCGTAGCAAAATTCATTATAAGTGCAATAAATTAGTTGCATATTATTTATAGAAAAATTAATTTATAAAAAAATAATATCAAGTATGAATTTATCCTAGTGATGATTAAATATAAGAACATCTAATTGAAATTCGATTAGAACAATTTCATAGTTAGGGCTATAAATTTTGAGTATCAACTATGAATTAATCAAAACTGATGTTTTTATTTTCTATATTGTCCATTAAAATTAAAAATAAAAAATATTATTAATCATATTTTAAAATTCATTCTCAAACATAAAAGGTTGACTTCTCAAAATAGGGCTTATGTTGGTACTCATAGCGAGAAAAAAAAAGTTTATAAATTAATTTAAGGTATTGAATTATAAAAGGAAATTTGATATCATCAGTTATTTAAAATATATTATCTCAAAAGTCAAATAAAAAATAAATATGTAAGTTAGCTAGTAAATTTACAAATAATTACAAAGTGAAACTTTTGTATTATTATATTTGATTTAACTACTCATAACTTTATTTTAAACAATATTTAAATGGAAAACGTAATATATTGACAAATGATAATGATGAATTATCATATAACCATGCGACTTTGGAAGACGAGTTTTTTGTATTTTCTTTCTATGCTCCGTTTACATATCTGGCTGCTATTCCCAAATACTTGCTAGAATAGGAATATTTAGTTATATTTTTTGTGTGATTTTATTATATACTTATTATGTATTTTGATAGAATAAATTATTAGACAATGTTAAATTGTATTTTGGTACGTTTGTTTTTGTTTTGGAAGAAGACATTTTTTATTATAACAGTCAAATTAATACTTTTTTGTTGAGTTTTTGGAGTAAAAATAAAATCAAATGATTTTTTTTATGATAGAAAAATAATAAAATATATATGATGTATATATAATATACGTATATATGTATTGAAAAATGTGAGTTTTAGAGGGAAAATGAGGATATATTTAATTATATTTCCTCAAAATAATTTTGTTATGGAAAAACATAACCAAACTTTTCCTTTATTTTTTATTTTTTAAATAAAGATACTTGCAAGTAATTCATCATTTTATAATGCCAATCCATTTTGGGGATGGTAGTAAAAAAAATACAAGTTGGCCGTGGATCATAAATTTTTGGGCATTTCACTTTCAGAAGCTTAGCCGAAGCTAAGTACGAGCTCTACCAATGCTGAAAGAATAATTGAACTAGACTCACAACTTACTTTATAATTTTGAGTATTCCCCAAATTATATTAATTTGGTTTTAATAAAAATATGTTTTTAAAATACATTTATTTCTAAATACTTTTAGGATATACATTTTTTAACAATCGGATCAATTCAATTTGACCCATGACTCGTTTAATTACGCCAGTCGAATTTTTAAAGTTGAATAATTCAAATTAAGTTATATCAATCTAAAGTGACTCGCTAAGTAATAATTACTTATATATATGTATTTTTATACTATTATAGGTATGCAATCACAGTTTTCATCTTATATTAATTCAATTATTTTCTTTAATTTGTTACATCCTTAATTATTATACTAGCTTACTTTCAGAGAGTTTTTGTTGAGAAGTCTTAGCAAAACACATATATACATATTTTACAGTCCAAAAAACAGAATTTAGCTATTCCAATCCAAATCTACATCTAAACCAATCTAAATTATTCAACTTAAAAAATACTTAATTTATCGAACTCATAACACATATATACATATTTTACATTTATTAACACCTTTACAAATGCATAAAATTAAGTACTTGAGCTTGGAAACAATTTTTAATGCATGTTGGACATGTCTTCTTGAAAAACAAAATTATGACTAAAGAACATATTAGAACACATCTCTTTGGGTTGGCTTCATGCTTGTGCATGAACCAGGCATGTTATTGGCAAGGTACAAGAACCCAATGCATATGCTATGCCTCTTTGCTTTCATTCCCCCTGGATTTTTCTTTCTTTCTTTTTCTTTTTTTATTTTTTTCCTTATTTCAATTCTCTTTTTTGGGGGGTTGGGGTGGGTGGTAAGGTGGGGTCTTCTTCTGCCGTGGTCTTAGATTTTGAGGGAAGTGAGTTCACACGTGTACATGCAAGGAAAACAATGGAAGCAGCACGTGTGGCCCTAGCTGGCAACAAGCATGCATAAATACATTAATTGCAACCTTGTATGATCTAACAAGGACATGTTCCAGTTCTTCTTTTTCCTTATATATTTTCTCTTGAGAAATTTTTTATAATCTGTAAACAAACTATCAATATGATAACTAAGTTTGTGGTCCTGAGGTGCATTTTCATATCCATCGCATGTATTTGTCAATACGACAACTTTTCTTTGAGTTACATTAACATAGGACTAATTTATGGACAAGAATTAGTATGTCTGATTCTTGTATCAATTTTGCTTGCAGGAATTCAACTCAAGAATTGTAATAAACAAAGACCTACCAAAACCTATGAGGTATGAAAGGAAATGCATCTTTCTACACCAATTTGATCCAATTCGTAGTGACAGCTCAATGTATTAATGTTTTGAACACGTGATAGGTGGTAAAACATGTTATTATTCTATTGGATCATTAAAAATTATAAATACTAGCACTTTGTATTTTATAGGGGTTAATTTAGGATTAGTCAGATAAATTCTAGCATTTCGATCTCTCCAATCACTTTATTTTATAAGGGTTAATTTAGGATTAGTCAGATAAATTCTAATATTTCGATCTCTCCAATCACTTTTAAAGGTCATTGTCCCATGAAGTCGTTTGCTCTAAATACTAAAGTCAACTTGATTTTGACTATTAATTTGACTCAACCTCAATTTTAACTACAGTAAACTATTGATTTGACTTGACCTTAACTTCAACCGTAGAAAACTAAATTTAAATCAAATCCAAACATATCATTTGCTTAAAGCATAAAGATTTCAAAGTGATGTACTATTTTTAGTTCGTAAAATGGAACATAAAACTTAGGTATATATGGCAAAAGTGGAAAAGAGTCTCTGCATTAAAGTTGGTAAATCTTTATCCATCCATTCATTATTGATATTCTTTATGAAAGAACCATACTGCTTGAATTGACTAATGTGATTATTGCACTATGTACAACTTGTTCAATGGACTGTTGCTAGTGAAATATTCTATGCAGGCAAATGATAAACTATTGAGGAACTTTTATAAAAGTAGATCACTTTGGCTGCAGAGCAGGATTATGTGCATGCTTTATAGTCCTCCCCAGTATGTAATTTGGGTTTGTTGTTTATTTGTTTATGTACCATATTGAAAAAGGGCCATCTGTTTCTTTCCTATACTAAATTGTTTTCATTAAAGGAGACGAATATTTCTGCACTATCCCAATATGCGACGATGCACTCCATACGAATTATACTATATTAACAATCGTAAATATTTTGTGATATTGCAAGGATAATTTTATTTAATTCTCAAGTTGATTATGATCAAATCTTTAGTTAAATATGCAGGTCCAATTATATTATCTTGCAAGCACGCGCTATTGGGAGGTCTTTTCCGAAATATGCACATGTGTGTTAGTGGGACAATACCTCGAAGTAGTTGGATCTATCATTAATGACACTTGATCATTTGCTTTTTCCAAAGCCTTTTGATTAAAGAGTTAAAATGATATTGATATTGTCCCATGTCGAAAGTGTTTAAAGATTTTGGAATAGTTTATAAGATTTATAAGAGTTTATGATGAATCAATATCTTAATATAATTAAATTTTCGTATTTAACAACAAAATTGATCATCTATTACTATCTCGATAAGATTAATCAGCGCTGACCATGATCCTTCCTTATTGCCATCTAGAACTCTAAAACTTATGTGTGAATATTAGTTCAACCAAAAAATGCTAGCAAATAACTCAATAATGTGTTAGGCAAAGATGTACTCAGTACTGTGTACTCCTAGTTGTATATATATATATATATATATAATGGCATTGGTGGCCCTTGGTTCTTTGACAGAGCTTCAGAACTTGTCGTTTAAAGGTAACGATCAGATACGGTTTATATTTGAACAGTACTGTGGCCGTATACACCAGAACAGAGAAAGGGAGCTCAACTCTTAAAAGTAAAAATCACACAAGATTTTATTCATCACCTATTTTGATTTTTAAAAAAAAGTTCTTGATGCTTTTTCTGAGATAACGGGGAATCATAACAATTTTTTTTTTTAATTTTTTCATCTCTACTATTAAAATGATAAACAATGTTATTGAATATTATATATATAGTACTTATTAGTAGAAAAATATCTCCAGTTGCATTTGTTTATATTTAACAAATTTTGAGTAAATTTTTTTATAAAAAAATATTCGATTGTCTAGAAGACTTTTTTCTATGTGTCTTCCATCTAAAATTTTTAAATTGCTTCACTAAATGATGGAATTAAAGCTCCCTGCAACAAAAAAAGGAAAGTGACAATGTGAAAGTTGTTACTAACTTAGTAACAAAAAATAATGATTTTTTCTAGTTTAATAGTAATAAAAATTGTGCTTAAGTTGTCATTATTAAACTTATAAATTATATAATATAGTTGTTATTAGAGTGTCATGCTTGATGTGCAATTAATTATCAATAGTGACAACTTAAATACTAGTTTTTGTTACTGTTAGATTATATTGTGCAAAGTTAAAAATTATTATCATTTAAATAGTATCATTAATGACAGGATAAACATCAGTGTAATATAATGCATATAATTAATGATTATCAAAGTTCGATTTGAATCATGATTAATGTTCAAATAGCGAGCTTATCACTATAACTCATCAAAATATTAGTCAAATTAAAACTTCTATACTGCAAATGAACTAATTTATAAATTATTAACGCAAACTACTAACTTATGACCTAAACCAACAATATGTCACTTTTGTGGTACATGACAATTCTTATCATATATATATATATATATATATGTATGTATGTCTTATGCTCTTAAAATATAATAATATTGATCACATTGAAAAGTCAATATGAAAGAAAAAAAGTAGTTTCTAGAAATGATAACTAGCACATTTTCCATTGGAACAAGATGCAGAACGTTTCATCTGCAAAGACATGAATATATTATAAAAGAAAGTAAAACCACATAGATACAATCATATGATGTATGTTAAAAATATGAGGTAAACAATAATGGAACATGATGAAGGTAAATCTAAATATCACACAATGCGAAGGACCGTTTAGATGCATCATACTTGACACGACTTTAATGCGAGACATTATTCTGATTATGATGTTATATTTTTCAAAGAACTTAATATATAATCACTCATGTAATTGGATCACATGCTTTATATTGAAAATGTCATTCAATCATATTGTAGATTATTATTAAACTTTGTTGACTTAACGTCTTGTGATCTCTTACCTCTTTCGAATTTTATAATTGTTTATCTAATATTTTCGTTAAGGGTATTAATTCAATATTCACGATCAAAAAGTATTGGATTCATTCATTATTAAATTAATCCGAACGATAGTATTCATTTCAAAGATATAAGGGAATTAAAACTAAACTCATGAGCTTATTTTCCTAAGTCGAAACAAGTTGATAGAATTTCTTTTGTTGCATCCCCATTTCCCTCTATTTACATTTCTTATTTCATATTCTATCCAAACTTGTTGTATTTGTGCATGTTAAGTGTATTTAATTTTCAATTAATTATTTTTATAAATTTTTTTTAATAAATATATCATTTATTTATAAAATAAAATAGGAGATGAAATAAGAACGAAATAAAAAATTTAAACGGGATTTTGTTGCTTCCAAATGCACCAAACGTACGCTAACTTTAGAATTCCTTCTCCTTTTAATTCCCTCTCGATGTTATCTCAAACAGCAGACGCCAAAATAAGCCGTAACACTGCAGCTAGCCCTCTCCCTAAATCCGTTAAAATCTGGCGCCAAATTCAACTTCCCCGTCGAAATTCACCATCACAAACCATCATCGCTCGCGAAGATCTATTGCTCTCAGAACACAACTCCCCAACAGTAGCAACAACAGCTTAACCTCTCTGTTTCTCGCTTCACTCTGGGTATATATGTCCCGGTGCCACTTATCTTTCATTGGCTTTTTGTGCAATTATTTGAAAAAGTTATTACTGTTCTGTTAGGGATACCTGGATTGGACGAATCTTACTTGCGCAGATACATTAAATATGCATTTGGGGCGCTTTTAGTGTTGAGTCACTTTTGTGGGCTCGGGTTCTTCATCCGTTACTCCAGCTCTGCCCGTAATTGAGTTCTTTTATTGTTCTTTCCCTATTGTGTTACTCAACGAAATGGGTTTCTCTTAATTGGTTATTTATTTATTTTGTGTGTGTATGTGTGCTGGGAGCATGTTCGAGAATGCTTCATCTCATTTACACCCTTAAGTTAAATGACTATATGTAGGGATATTGTTTCCTATTTATCAAAGAGAATAAGGTCATGGCCTAAGGTTTGTATAGAATGAGACAACCTTTTCTCCAACTTCAAATTACTAAGGGTGCCGTAGTTGATTGATGCCCTAATAGATTACCTACCTAAGACCTTGGGAAAGCTATTCTACCTTATATACTTGGGCCTGAAAGGAACTAGGATCTCTGAGCTTCCAACTTCTGTTGGCAGACTCTGAAATCTGCAGACTCTTGATATCAGAAGAAAAAAATAAAGGAACTTCCTGAAGAAATTGGAAAACTATATAGTCTAAGGCATCTGCTCGTCCATGCCAGTTATGATGATGAAGAAGGATTTTACTATATCAGAGGAGTCAGAGTTCCACACTCCATACTCAAGTTAAAGCACTTGCTGGTTGTTAAATGCCTTGAAATAGATTCAGACATAGTCAGAGGAATCAGGCAGTTGACTGAACTCAGAAGACTTGAGCTGACAAATTTGAAAGAAGAGGATGGCAGAGACTTGTGTGTTTCCATTCACAATGACGGGTCTTCACCACCTCCTAATGGCAACACACGAAAACGAGTTCCTCCCAGTGGAATGATTATCTTCCGTTCCATTAGTTCTCAGGAAGCTCACACTAGCAGGGAGATTAACCGACATCTTAAGGTGGTTTGGTTTACTACAAAATGTGATACATTTGCACTTGCATTGGAGCCAACTGACGGACAATCCTATTCCGTTCATCAGTAATCTGCCGGCTTTGGAACACCTTATTCTGATCAATGCTTGCTGTCAGGACAAGAAGCAACTCTGCTTCAAAGCAGGGTTCTCGAGACTTGAGGATCTGTATGTTGGTTATTTCCATGAATTGGTTGAGAACGTAATCTGTGAGGGAACGATGCCAAATCTTGCCCGGATGAACATGTGTCATTGCCCCAAGCTGAAGAGGGTTCCTCAGGGAATTGAACACATCACAAGTCTGCAGAGGCTGCACCTGAAAATTGTATCAGAAGAACTCATTGGAAGTATTCGTGGAGAAGTAAATGTTGATGATTATTCAAGGTTAAAGCATATCCCTGAAATAACATACATGAGAGCCATCGCAGAGTTGGGAGCTTAAAAGTTTAAATTTTAGAAGGTAATTTTTTTCTCCTTCCTTTTGCCATTTAGATTTGGAAGAAACTTTTGTTATTTGCATCTGTTCCTCTATATGTTGTCGTGTGTTATTTCATGCTTTTAGGCATTTTTTAATATTTTATTTTCTTTCATGTAGTTTGTAAATGGGTAGGGTATTCAAAATGCCATACCCATAGTTATTAAAATAATATAATGGGTATGGATAGAGTTTATACTCATAAATTACTCATGTACCCATATCTATAAATTACCCATTGCTTTATACTTAAATTTAATCTATGAATCTAAAAATTATTTATACCGAAATCAAATTTGTATTAATGATAAACTTTATATATATAAAAATTATAAATATGTAAATGAACCATAACAACTAAATAATTTTCTTCATTAAAAATTAAACTAAATTAATAAAATTAATAAAGTTATTATATTGGGATAGCAAGTTTTTTTTTTTAAAAAAAAAAAAATTGGAATAACAATAATAATAGTTGAACATTTTTCATTAATAAAACTAATAGTAGAATAAATATTTTTTTATAAAAATAGTTAATAAAATTAATTTTGCTAATGAATAAACTTTGTTAATAAAATTTTTATTAATGAATGAAAAATTGAAAATAAAGATGAACTAATTTAAATATAATAATTAAATTAAATTAAAAAAAATTTATTTTTTGGTATTGTATGCCAAATAATATTTTTGGTATATTGAGAAATTAGTATATACATTAAAAACATAAATTCAATAATTAGATCCAATGAGTCTTGGATTAGATAGGGTAGGGTAGAGTTAGGGTATCATCCTTTTGGGTATTTTAGGGTAGGATAGAATATATGGTATTTTTGTTTGGGTATTTTAGGGTATGTGTACCCTACCCATTTACAGGTCTAATTTCATGTTTTATTTTCTATTTTAGTGTCTGGTACACATGCCAAATGTACCTAATCCACAATCAATTATTTTTATAAGGAAATATTTAATACATGCGTCATATGTCCATGAAATTGAATAGGAGATGCAACATAAATTGGAATAGAGGATTTAAATTGGTTTTTTATGATGTTAAAGTTATGTAGATGAAATTCTAATATAGAAGGTTTATGGATTACGTTAACTTCAGCTAATCAAATTTAAACCTTTTTTCAACTCATGCAGCCTCCTCTCCTATTGGATTAAATGTTGCTAGGCAGTTGGTACCGGTTCTTTGAGGGATCATTCCAGCTACTTGTGAATTGATAAGGCACCCGCTTCTCTGTTTTTTCGATTATTTTCATATTCTTTTTATGAATACATATTTTTTTATACTTTTATAGGTGTGCAATCACAATTTGCATCTTGTATGAATTTAATTATTCTCTCTAATTTGTCAGCTCCTTGTTTATTATACTAGCTTACTCTTGGAGAGTTTTTGTTGAGGAGTTTAAGCAACACACACTCACATATATATATATATATATATGGTTCAAAAGATAGGATTTAACTATTTCGGTCCGAATCTACATCAAAACCAACCTAATTATGAAATGAAAAAAATGCTTAATTTATCGAACTCGTAACACATATATTCATATTTTACATTTATTAACATCTTTACAAATGCATAAATTAAGTACTAGAGCTTGTAAACAATCTTTAATGCATGTTAGGCATGCCTTCTTGAAAAATAAAATTGTGTAACAACATATTAAACACATTCTTTTGTTTTTTTTTTTATTTAAATTATTTGCAACACATCCCTTTGGGTTGGCTTCATGCTTGTGCATGAACCAAGCATGCAATTGGCATGGTAGAAGAACCCAATTCGCATGCTATGCCTATGTACTTTCATTCCCCCTGGATTTTTCTTTCTCTTTCCTTTTTTCTTTATTTCTATTCTCATTTTTTTGGGGGTGGGGGTGGGGGTGGGGTGGTAAGGTGGGATCTTCATTTGCCATGACCTTAGATTTTGAGGGAAGTGAATTCACACGTGTGCATGCAAGGAAAACAATGGAAGCAACACACGTGTGGCCCCAGCCAGCAGCAAGCTTGCATAAATACATTAATTGCGACCTCGTATGATCTAACAAGGGCATGTTCCAATTCTTCTTGTTCCTTATATATTTTCTCTTGAGAAACTTAGACACTGTCACAATATGATAAATAAGTTTGTGGTGCTGCGGTGCATTTTCACATCCATCACATGTATTTGTCAATATGACAACTTTTCTTTGTGAATTTCATTAACATAGGACTAATCTATGGACAAGAACTAGTATGTCTAACTCTGGTATCAATTTCAATTGCAGGAACTCAACTAATGAATTGTCATAGGCCTGGACCTATCAAAACCTATGAAGTATGTAAGGAAATGCATCTGTCTACCTGAATTTGATCCAATTCGATTTGGCTTAATGTGAATTTTTCTCTAATTTTTACTTGGTATCGTAATGATAGCCCACCGCATTAATATTTTGAACACATGATAGGTGGCAAAACATATTTTCTTATTCTACTTGATCATTACTATTTATAAATACCAGTACTTTTTATTCTATAGGGGTTAATCTTAAATTAATCGGATCAATTCTAACATCTCAATCTCTCTATTCACCATCGAAGGTCATTGTTTCATGAAATCTTTTTTCCATAAATACTAGGATCAATTTGATTTTGGTTGTTGACTTGACTCAATCTCGACTTCGATTGCAGTAAACTACTAATTTGACTCAACCTCGACTTCAACTGTGATGAAAACTAAGTCTAAATCAAATCCGAACATATTATTTACTTAAAGCATAAAGATTTCAAAGTGGTGTAATATTTTTTGTGCATCAAAATGGAACATAAACTGAGGTATATATAGCAAAAGTGGAAAAGAGTCTCTGCATTAAAGTTGGTAAATCTTTATCCAACCATTCATTATCGATCTTCTTTATGAAAGAACCATACTGCTTGAATTGACTAATGTGATTATTGCACTATGTACAACTTGTTCAATGGACTGTTGCTAGTGAAATATTCTATGCAGGCAAATGATTAACTATTGAGGAACTTTTATAAAAGTAGATCATTTTGGTTGCATAGCATGATTATGTGCATGCTTTATAGTCTTCGTGATTTGGGTCTGTTGTTTATTTGTTTATGTACCATGTTGAAAAAGGGTCATCTGTTTCTTTCCAATACTAAATTGTCTTTCATTAAAGGAGACGAATATTTTTACACTTTCCCAATATGTGTACGATGGGCTCCATACAAATTATACTATATTAAGAATCATATTTGTTTTGCGATATTTGCAAGGATAATTTTATTTAATTCTCGAGCTAATTATGATCAAATCTTTAGTTAAATATGTAGATCAAGTTATATTATCCTACGAGCACGCATTGTTGGGAGTTGGATCTATCAATGTTGCCTAATCATGTGTCTTTTCCCAAAGCCTTTTGATTAAAGCATTAAAACAATGCTAATATTGTCCTATATCAGAAGTGTTTAAAAGTTTTAGAACAATTTATAAGATTTATAAAAATTTATCTTAACATAATCAGACTTCCCTATTCAGTGTCAAAGGAAAGTGACAATGTGAAAGTTGAACTAACTATGTATATTTAGTAACAAAAAATAATGATTCTTTCAAGTTAAATAGTGATAAAGATTGTGCTTAAGTTGTTATTATTAAACTTATAGATTATATAATATAGTTATCATTAGAGTGTCATGATAATGTGTCATTAATTATCAATAGTGACAATTTAAATACTAGTTTTGTTCTTGTTAAATTATATTGTGAAAAATTAAAAATTATTATCATTTAAATAGTATCATTAATGATAGGATGAACATCAATGTAATATAATGCATATAATTAATGATAATCAAAGTTCAATTTGAGTCATGATTAATGTTCAAATAGCGACCTTATCACTATAACTCATCAAAATATTAGTCAAATTAAAACTTCTATATTGCAAATGAATTAATTTATAAATTATTAATGTGAACTACTAACTTATGACCTAAACAAGCAATATGTCACTTTTGTGGTACATGGCAATTCTCACCATATATATGCATAGCTTATGGTCTTAAAATATAGAGTGAATTACGGCTACCACCCTTAAAGTTTGGTGTAATTATGAAATAGTTCTCATATTTTTGAAAATTAAATTTTTTTTTCCTAAATCAATAGGGCCGGTTGTAAGGTGGATGGAAAATGAGAAAAGTCAAAAACACCTTGACGGAAAGATAATTAAAAAAAATAAAAAAATGCTAAAAATTGACTTTGATTGCTAAAGTCCTAAATGTCCCTTTAAATGTTATTATATATTAAAATTTTGAATTATGCTAAATAGCATATATATTTAAAATAATCTATTTACATAGTTAAAGTAACAATAAATAAATAAATTATTGGTTAATAAAAATAACAAATAAAAAGTTAAAAACCATATTAATTAAGAACAAATAAGTAAAATAAAATCAAAATATGTATTTTCAACTAAATTATTTGTTAATTAAAAAAGATAAATTTTTTAAATTTCATTATATTATTTATCAAAATAATATTCATACCCAAACCAAAGATATTTAAAATAATTAATATATTTATTATAATAATATATCTATCTAAAATAACAATAAATAAATAAATTATTAACTAATAAAAATAGCAAATAAAAAATTAAAAACTATATTAATTAAGAATAAATAAGTAAAAAATTAAAATATGTATTTTCAACTAAATTATTTGTTAACAAAAAAAATAAATTTCTTAAATTTCATTATATTATTTATCAAAATAATATTCTTACCTAAATTAGAGAGATTTGAAATAATTAATATATTTATTCTAAAAATAAATCTATCTAAAATAATTAATAGAACTTAGTTAATTTTATTAATTAATTCAAAACATATTAAATAAAAATTTAAAAATAATATTAATTAGGAATGAATAAATAAAAATTAAATACATATTTTAATTAAATTATTTATTAATTAAAAAATATTTTTTTTTAAAAAAATCAAGTTCCCCTCCTAGTGCCAACCCCTTCTTTTGTCGGCCATCACCTAGCAATGGCTGGCGACTACTGGCTGCCATGGGCAGCAGAGAGCAAGCCTCTGTCTTGCTGCTGCCACCATGGTAGCAATAGGTCATGAGCTGCCTGGCAATGGCCAGCAGTCGGGCTATGTTGAAGTTGCCAGCAGTAGTAGCATCACAGCCAGAGGCCAGATTTGGTCGATGGGGGGTAGGAGGTTGGCGGTGGGATGGGGTGTGTGTATATATGTATACATACGTATATATTATTATTTAATTCCTAAAGTATGTTAATATTATTATGTAATCCTTCAATAACTTAAAAAATAAGACTATATAGCCCTCGAGGGTATTTGTAACACGAAAATAGGGTTAGAATTGGTAAAAAATGAGGTAATTAATCATAAGGGTATTTTGAAATTTCACATGGCAAATTTAACAGCAAATTTCAAAAACCCTAATGGTATGTAACAATTGGGTTAAATTGTTGGATGGTGACGAACCTCAAGGAATTTTTTTGTAATTTTTGAAAATATGAGGACTATTTCATAATTATGCCATACCTCAGAGGTAGTGGCCATAATTCACCCTAAAATATAATAATATTGATCACATTAAAAAGTTTATAAGGAAAAGAAAAAAACGTAGTTTTTAGAAATTATAATTGACATATTTTCCATTGGAAGAAGATGCAGAATATTTCATTTGCTAAGACATGAACGTATTTTAAAAGAAAGTAAAACTACCTAGATACAATCATCTGATGTATGATAAGAATATGAGACAAACAATAATGGAAAACGATGAAGGTAGATCTAAATATCACACAATTCGAAGGACCATTTAAATGAATCATACTTGACACAATCTTAAGGTGAGATGTCATTTTAATTTTGATGATGTATTTTTCAAAAATCTTCATACGTATCACTCATGTGATTAGGTCATGTGACCTCATACCGAAAATGTCCTTCAACCTTAATCTACTCAACATCTTGTGATATCTTACTTCTTTTAATTTTTACACTCAATTATCTAATATTTTCAAAGGGCATCAATCCAATATTTATGATTGAGAAGTACTAGGTTCATTTACTATTGAATGAATTTGACTCACAATATTTATTTTGGAGATATAAGGGAATTAAAATCAAACTCATGAATTTATTATCTCGAGTCAAAATACGTTGATAGGATTTCATTTGTTACATTCCCATATCCCCCTATGTGGCAATGTGAGAAGTGGAAAAAAGAAAAAAAAAGATAAATAGTGTTTCTCTCGCTTTTGACACAGCAAGCCCCTAATAAGAGTGTCACGCCATGAGCTTTACCTCAATATAAATTGCATCCTTGATAATTTGCCTTTTTGACCACAAGGAGGGCAACAAAGTCATAACAAAGTAGTCATAGTGGGAGTTGTGACTGAATCATCTCTTTTTCTTTGATTTGACATGATAAATAATTAATTTCTTAATAATGTAATATATTTTATTCATTGTGTGGCATAGGGCCGTTTTACCACTGCAGTCTAACCCGTTTTCATTGCTTTCAAATGCACCACATGTAGGCTAACTTTAGAATTTTTTCTCCATTTACCTCCCTCTCGATATTATCTCAAACGGCAGACGCCAAAATGAGCCGTGGCACTGCAGCCTTCTCCCTAAATCTGTTAATCCCTTGACATCTCCCGCCAAAGACAAATTTCCCTCGAAATTCACCATCAACAAACCATCATCGCTCGCGAAAATTTCTTGCTCTTAGAACACCACTCCCCAGCAGCGGCAACAACAGCTTAACCTCTCTGTTCTTCGCTTCACTCTGGGTACATATGTGCCATTGCCAATTATTTTTCATTGGCTTTCAGGTGTTTTTGTGCAATCATTTGAAAAAGTCATTACTGTTCTGTTAGGGATTCTTGGATTTGGTGAACAGTATTGCCCAGATACGTTGGATTTGCATTTGGGGGTGCTTTTAGTGTTGAATCATTTTGTGGGTTTGGATTCTTCATCCGTTACTCCAGCTCAGCCGAAATTGAATTCTTTTATTGTTCTTTCCCTATTGTGGTATTGAACCTGATAAGGGAGGAATTTCTAAAGATTTAAATACTCCTAATACTAACTAATTCTTCCAAAATACTTAAAAATTTATATTTTTTTTATATGGGTTGATCCGATTATTCCGAATTGAAAGTATCTTAACCTTTCATTTTTATCAAATGTAGATGGGGAGCACACCCGTCCCAACTAAATAGTGTCTTGACAACTCAATCGCCACTATAAATATTTCCTTATTACATAGTTTGGGATCATTCGAAAAGATCTATTTCTTACCTTCTTCCCTTAAATATCCTACCAAACGATCTCTAGAACTCACCACTAGTTTTCTATTGGCTGTCCAATGAGCATTTGCCCAAGCTTTCATCTCTAATCGAACTTTTTGATTAGGGATAATTTACTAACGTCATTTTTTGCGATATTAACACTAAAATCATATGATGTATGTTAAGAATATGAGATAAACAATAATGGAACATGGTGAAGGTAAATCTGCATACCACACAACTCCAAGGTGTTTTCATGTGTTATTCGAGATTTGATTTACTTGAAGGTTTCGCCGAAATTTCATGTTAGATAATAAAAGTTGTGGGCTTCTAACTTGAAAAGGCGCTTGCTTTCAGATATATATATATATATATATATATATATATATGAGTGTGTAAAAGATGATATTTGTAATCCAGGCCCAATAAAAACCTAGGCCAATTGGAGTTTTGAGCTGCTTGTATTGTTTGCGATAATATGATGTTTCATTAGCTCAGAGTGTGCTGCACTTATATTATAATTTTAGCAAATTGTCCTTGTGGCATATTTCTGCCACATCAACAAAGGAAATATAATGATTTTTTTGGTAGATAGTTCCTCCTTCAACATTCGAAAAATTTAACTTATCAAGATCAAAGTAAAAAGTACTAACATTATAAAAAGTATATATAATAAACTTTTATTTTTTATTATCATAATAATAGTAGAATTAACTCCTTAAGATTTAAATATGCTACAAATACCCCCTTAAAGGACTTAAAGATAAGACTATATCCTCAAGAGTAATTTTGAAAGTTCGCATTTTTAAATATAGATGAATCTAAAAAATTCTAATGGCAATTAACAAAAGGATTTCAATATTGGACAGTGCAAAATGTTAGGGAGTTCTCTAACTTTATGAAATGATAAGAATTTTTGGATAATTATGCCAAAATTTTAGAGGGTGTGGCTGTAATTTACAATAATTTATAATATAGTATAATCCTTATTGAAGCAGTATGAACCATGTTGCTCTGTGTGGTCAAGAATAAGTTGTTTTTAGTTTTGTAATTTACTTTTGTTCTGTCTATGACTTCTGTAATATTTGAAGAAAACCATAGCACTATTCCACTCTTAGTGGCTGTCTTTTCATTCGAAACCCACTGAGTGCACTTTGTTTCCTATGAAATTGTAAAAGAAAATGCTGTCTGCAGAATAAAAATTACAAAGTAAACCAAAAAAAAAAAA
>JACGDI010005778.1:57603-70854 GCA_014898725.1 Jacaranda copaia
CTCAATGAACTCCACCCAGCACACCCCAACACAATTGAGTAGTCGAGAGGAGAACTGTACTTTGTTGGACATGGTAGGCTCCATGATGAGTTTTTTCGAAGTGCTCATATCCTTTTAGGGATATGTCTTAGACACGACAGCAAAGTTACTAAACATAATACCTTCAAAGTTGGTGCCTAAAATACCATATGTGATATGGCATGTTGAAGCACCTTCTTACTTTTATCTAAAGGTTTAGGGATCTTCTGCCTATGTGAGATAGACAATGAGAGATAAGTTGGATGGTAGATCCATCTTATGTAAGTTTTTGGGATACCCAAGAGAGTCTATGGGTTATTACTAATATGATCCCTCAGAACAAAAGATGTTTGTTTCAAGGAACACCCACTTTTTGGAAAAAGAATTTCTATTGGGTAGAAAAAGTGTTATCATTAAACTTGATAAAGTTCAAGGCGATCAAGAAATCCCACCAGCGGTGGAAACAAATGAATTGTAAGAATGTTATACACAACCTCTGAGAAGGTTGGATCAAATCAAGAACAACTCAAAAGGTTCAAATTTCTTCATGAGACTGGACAATCAAATAATAATCAAGAAAGCTATGTCAGATATAAATTCGGGACATTAGATTGAAGCCATGAGATCTAAAATGGACTCCATGTACTTAAATAAAGTATAGACTATGGTAGATTCACTAAAGGGAATAGTTACCATTGGTTACAAGTAGATCAATAAGTGAAAGCTTGGGGTAAGTGGGGAAGTGGTGACTTTTATGACGTGACTAGTGGCAAAAGGTTACAATCAAAGATCCAATATTGATTTTGAGGAAATCTTTTCACAAGTTGTTATGCCTAAATCCATTCGGATTCTACTTTCCATAGCTACATATTACGACTACGAGATATGGCAAATAGATGTAAAAATTGCTTTCCTCAATAGTGACAATGAAGAAGAAATTTACATAGAGCAACCACAAAATTTTACATCCAAGGGGGAGTGAGCAAAAGGTTTGCAAACTCCAAAGATCTATTTATAAACTTAAACAAGCATCCCAAAGTTAGAACACAAGTTTTGACAAAACGGTCAAATTATTTGGCTTTGTAAAAACTATGTTTGAACCATATATGTACAAAACGTTAGTTGGAGTTTAGTACAATTTATTGTGCTTTATATCGATGAAATCTTTCTCATTAGGAATGAGATAGGAATGCTAGAGTGTACTAAAGTATGGTTATCTACACAATTCTCCCTGAAGGATTTGGGAGAAGCATCTTATATATTAGGAATGTGTATTTATAAAGATAGATCAAAGAGACTGTTGAGGCTTTCCCAAGCCCAGTACATTGATAAGAGACTAAAGAGATTTAGTATTGAAGAATCTAAGAGAATATTCCTTCCCATGGGACATGGCATTCATCTCTTAAAGTTTATGACCCACAAGACTAAGGAAGAGAAATGAATGTTTCATATTCCTTATGCCTTTGCTATTGGAAGCATAATGTATATAGTTTGATGTACAAGACCAGATGTGGCACACTCGCTAAGCGCTACAAGTAGGTTTTAATCCACTCTCGATGAGAGTCACTAGTTGGACATGAAAATAATCCTCACCTTTTTTTAGAAGAACTAAGGACTTATTTTTGGTATACAGTAATGGAGAATTAAAATTCAAATGGTTTTTGGATTCTAGTTTCCAATTTGATGTAGATGACCTCAAATCTACTTTTGGATTTATATTTTACCTCAATAGTGGTACAGTAAGTTGGAAGAGTTCCAAGCAAGACACCACAATCTATTCAACTACTGAAGTAGAATATATTACAGATTTGGAAGCTGCAAAGAAAGATGTTTGAATGAAAAACTTTATTCAAGAGTTGAATGTAGCCAGTAGTTGTCATTTGTGACAACAATAGGGTAGTAGCACAAGCTAAAGAGCTAAGATATCATCAGCAATACAAGCACATATTGAGGCAATATCATTTGATTCGAGAGATTATTGATAGAGGTGACATTTGAGTGAAAAGAGTAGTCGTGGAAGAGAACATAGCAAATCCACTGACAAAATTACTAACGCAAAAGGTCTTTGAAGGGCATTTTATGAAGATGGGTCTTAAGATCATAGGGAATTGGCTTTAGGGCAAGTGAAAAATCATTGGAATAGTGCCCTACAAGCTAATGAGATTGACCTTGTAAAAGATATTTCCTTGTAAAATAATCTTGATTGAATTATATTCTTTATATGGCCATCTTTATTTTATACTTTATTTCACTTCATAGGTATTTAGATGATGCCCTTAGATCACCTATGATTACAGGACTTGGTTGGGTTACCATGGAATAAGTCTCACATGACCGTTATCTTAAATCTATCAAGTCATATGAGATGGGGCATTTAAGATCCAAATAGACTTGCACTATTGATGCATAAATCCAAGAATTGGAGATTGCTCCATTTCATGAGCAACTGTATGAGATACGGGTTGTATGTTAATAGGTGCTTGTTAGAGAATAAGGTACTGAAGAACCACCAGAGAAACCACTACATAGCTATAGTGGCAAGTCAACAATGGTAAGTTCTCCTACTTACGCTAGTGCATATTATTACTACTTTGACCTGAGGATCCATGGTAACCTTGTGTTTGACCCTCATACTTTGACTCTTCCTTGACCATCTAGTAGGTCTTTAGGTTGAGATTGGGTATAAGCTGCTTGGCATGAAGGTTTGTCAGATCCAAGATAGAATCCGACTCTTCACTATTGTGAAGGGCGAGTGCATCTCTTATGTATTCTATAATGATCGATTCCCAAAAATTCTTATGTGAGGTGGTGTGATAGTTTGGAAAATGAGTTTTCCCAAGATGAGGTCACACAATAGGATCGAACATTAAGAATAAGAAAGTCGATAAATATTTTACCCTAGGTCTCTTTTGAGCGATAGGAGATGGAAGGACCATATTTGCATGGTTCGCATAGAGCGATGATGGTTCTTCAAAATATTAATTTTGGCTAATTGATCGGGATCCATAGGTTTTAGGTTAGACATCAACCATGGAGATTGGGTACTCTTCAATTAATAAGATTAATTGAATTTAATTGATTAGTTTAAAAGGAGTTTTAAAGTAAAATGAATATAAAATATTTGAAATTCATAAGGAGTTGAGTGCCCATGTTCAATGAATGATAAAACCTATTGGGTCACACCCAAAATCAAATTAGCTTTTGAATTGATGGAGAAAAATTTCTAAGTGTTAGAAAATCAACTCCTAAAGGACCAATTTTATGGTGCCAACTTTGAAGTTATTTTTAAGCTTGATTAATTTAAGTGTTAAATTGATCAATTAATTGAAGGATTTAAATTAGACCAATAATTAAGGAGTTAATTATTTGGTGCCAATATGATCATAAATTGATCAAGTTGACTTAAAGAATTAAGTTAACAAAATAAGCTTAAAGAGTTAAGTCAAAGGCTAATTAATTAAATTAAAGAGTTTAATTTAATTAATGGGAAGAACGAATTTTGGAGGGAAAATTGAAATGAAGAGTTCATTTGAATTAGCATCTTAATTAATTTGGAATTAGATTTCAAATGCAATTAAAATACAAATGAAATTCAATTGAGATTTGAATTTAATTTGCCACCTTGGCAACCCCACTTGGTTGCCCCCTCCTCATGGAATGTGTGATGCCACCTTGGCATCACACCATTCAGCATCTATATATAGATGTAGAGAGAGGATTGGCCAAACCATCACAACATTTGTGAAGAATTAGATTCTTTGCAATTTTCCTCCAAAAACCCCTTGCAAGTATTGCATTCATATGTTGAAATCTTTGCTCTCTTCTTCTTCTTTCCAACCTAAAATCGGCCACCACCATATTGTATCTTCGATTCTACTCCAACTTATAGACTAGAGGTTTTGGAAGATCTAATTAGTGTGTAGATCATAACAATAGAGCCAAGGCACTTGACTTGCCATATTTTGAAGATCCACCTACACAGAGTCCAATTTGGCAATTTTCTCCAGGGAGTTACAGAAAGCCTTTCATTCAAAATTTTTAAGAGAGTTATTCAATGTGTTCAAAAGCTCCAGTAATTGTATTGGAATTTTTGGAGGAATTTTAGTAAAATGATCTTCACACTCTTCCAGTTGCGCTAGTTGCAAACAATTTTTGGAATTGTGAAGAGTTCACAAGTTTCTCCTTGGATTTTGCTTTTCAAGGTATTGCTCTCACCAAACCTGGATCCCTAGCATGATTTGATCCTTTTTATGCTTGTAAGAGATAGTTAATTTCATGCTTCTAAAGTTTTGATAACTGAATTCTAGTGCCTTACTTGCTTTCATTTACTTCTAAAGAGCTCCTTAGACAAAACGAACCAATCATGTCTGGTTTGGACACCAAACAACTCTTGTAGGTGTAAGTTGATCTCATGTGCACATCTCAGGTGCTCATTAAGTTAGACCTACCAATCAAACTTTGATTTAAGACCACTCCATGACATCTCCCGTTTTGGGTGCTAATTCATGGGAAGCCTCAACTCAAAGGTGTACCATATACTAAGTATGTGGTCATAGCTTTTCACCGTAAGGGCGACCCCGGCTTTGAGTGCCATCACACAAAAGATAGTAGCATTGTCATGTCACATACTATTGGTAGAAAACATAGATTATTTAAAATACCTTTTAATTTGTATCCATTTTGACTTAATATTTTGAAATCACTTAGACATTCTAAGTGGAGTGTTTTTACTTGCTTGCCAAGATCTCATCAATTTTATCTTCTTATTTAGGTGTTCTATATCCTAATCCATGCATCACATACATTAATAAGACATGAAAAGCATAAATAAGTAAATGTGCCTAGCATGCTCCTAGGGTGGGATAACCATGAGCCTAATCAAGTAATGCACTTTAGAGCCATAGGTGCACCACTTAGTTGATTTTAAGTAGGTTGCTTAAATCTAGCTATTACGAAAATATATCCCTATACATTCATGGGTCTTCATGCCTCCAATGGTCTTCTATGCTCCTTGTAACATTTACATGAGAAAGAAATCCGCACTCATAGTGATTCTACTCTCATAACATTTATGAAATAGAATTTAGAGGCATACAAACCCCAATTTAATACAACCATTTTCAACAACTTGAAACAAATAAAATCAATATTAAAGGCTCATGATCATCCTTATTCACTTATCATTCACTCAACAATTAAATGAACAATATATAAATCAAGAATTCACATTCAATTCCAACAATTAAATGTTTATCACATAAACAATTAATTGGCCAAGCAAAAACAAGCATAACATTTATGCATCTTATTTTTGCAACAATTGGAGATCAACTTAAATTTGACTTTAAAAGCAAGCAAAAATGTCCAACATTATTTTAAGTACTTACACAACACTTGTGCATCAAAAGTGTATGGAAAAATCAAGTTTAGGAGGGCAAAAATGCACAAAATGGCAAACCAGTCATGCCATGGCAGCCTTGGGCGGGCCTGCAAACAAGTCAGTTGTCCAGGTAGGCTGCACATGTACTACAGTACCGTGCTTGCTAGCCAGGAGCTGGCCAGCCGGTTGGATCACTGCCACAAGGTGCTTAGGCCACCGTTTTGCCCCGTTCTCGCCTTTTTCCCTTTCCAAACCTTATGAAGAATTTCATAACATTATTCTATATATTTTATGTAAATTTTCAGATTATAAAAATTTAAAAAACTGGAAATTAAAGTGCTCAAATTTCTTCAAAAATCAAATCTAAGGAAGAATCACCATTCTTCAAACACCTTCAAGGCATTCAAATAAACTCCAATTAAATCCAATCCAATTGGATTCAAAAATGACCAAAAAAATTTAAGGTCGAATATAACATGCTATATCAACATATAACATCATCCAATGCTAAATCAAAATTTAACATTAGCTAATCATGTATCAAATTACACTAACATATGAATTAACACTTAAAATACATATTAGCATAATATCTATTCATCATCAAAGGAGCCATAAATATCATCATCCGAACACTCCAATCTATGATTTGGATCAAGTGGTTGAAGATTTAGATCAATTCATCACATGAATCAATCAAAAGAAAATCCAAATTATAGCATAAATTTGGGCTCTGATACCAATTGAAAGATAGTGTTAGCCAAGGATCCAATTTAAAACATTTAAAAACTAAAATCTAACTTGATTTACACCTCCAAATGGATCTAATTCATTTCTATAAAATGGATAAAGGTCAGATTATTACCACTCAAGCAAAATCCAACCAAAACTTGAAGATGTTCTTCTTTTCCCATAAGTAGATTACTTCTAGCATAGCAAGGTGGGATCAACTTTTGATCAAGCAAATCACTTCAGATTTGAGACAAATCTGGACCAACAATTCTCCAACTTAAATAGGAATGTCCAGTTAAAAATTCATCTCAAAACTGAATTGGCAAGACCTCCTTTGGATGCTCCAAAGTCATTTCCCAAATGGAGGATCTCTAAAAGCATAGCAGTCCAAAGGTATTGCCTGTAATGATAAGATCCTCATGCCAATGGACAATCCTTTTCTTTTTAATTTAGATGGAAAACCTAAGAAGAAATCAAAAGGATGATGATGGTCAAAAATGAGGGAGGGAGGTGAAGAAAGTGTGAAGCCTCAATTCATGAGAGAATCATAAAAATGGAGGAAAATTTGAATCTAACAATTAGATGCAAATACTTGTATATTCAACATTCTTGGCTGCCCCCTTTATGTCTATGTATAGAGAAAGGATGATGTGATGCCAAGGTGGCATCACACCTTCCTCATGGAGAGGTCGCCAAATGTCACGCCAACTTGCAAGAAAGTTGCAAGTTGGAAGTTGCATGTGAATTTCTTGTGAATTTGAATTTCATTTGGAATCTTCATTTCATCTCATAAAATATCATCCAAATAAATTCTAATTCCACACCAAATCAACTCTTCATTTAAATTTTCCCTCCAAAATTAATTCTTCACTTTAATTAAATTAAGCACTTTAATTTAATTAAACCTTGATTTAACCTTTAAGTCAACTAACTTAACTTTTTAAACTATTTTTGGTTAACTTAACTCTAAGTTAACTTGACCAATTGATAGTCATATGGCACTAAATTAAATTAACACTTAATTTCATTGATCTTAAACTAATTAGATTAATTTAATAATTAAATTAATGAAGCTAAAATGGCTAAAATTGCATCAATTGTAATCCCTCAATTTCGATCACTAGGAATCTTTCTACTGAAGTTTTGTATGGCACTACGATCCAAATATTTACAAAAAAAATAGAATAAACTAGCCCACACAACACCACAAGGATATATACATGCATGAAATTCAGATTTATAAGAAGGAAATACCTTGGTGATAGTAGAAAAATGGAGAGGAAGAGAAAACTCTCTTCAACCATCAAACAGGCTCTTTAACAGTGCAACAAATCACCATTGATTTTCCCTTAGATCGACTCCTCTGTTTTAGCTGAAATTTTTATTGGAACTCCTCAACCCTTTGGAGATTATACAACTCAAAATTCAGCCCATTAAGAATACTAGAGGTACTCCCAGAACAAGCAATAATTGGCTGCCAGAAACTATTCCAATCAAGAACAAGAGCAACCAAAATAGATTGCCTCTAATGCAAACATCCGCACACCAAATCTATGGCTTATTCTCTGCAGAATGGCTGGGATATCTGCAGAGAATAAGGGAAGGAAGGTTGGGAATATGGAGATGGAGGGTGAAGGGTGTTGGAGAGAATATTATGAGGTTAACAAAATTAGATTCCCACTACACAATTTTATTGGGAGAAATCACACTCATGCACACCTTGCTCTCTTTGGTCGACCACTCACCTATATCTATATATAGGAGTGGTCACACACCATCCTCAAGGAGATGATGCCAAGTGTCCTAGCCAAGGTGGCCACTAACTTGTGATTAGTGATTAAGAATATTAATTGAAGCACATATTTCATCTTATAAAATGTCTTGCAATTAAATTCCAATTCACATTAAATGAACCATTCACTTAATTATTCTCAACAAAAATTAACTCTTCAACTTAATTCAATTAAACACTTTAATTTAATTAATAATAATTTGACTTAACTCTTTAGTCAAAATGCTTAACTATTTAAGTTAGTCAAAATAAATTTAACCCTTAATTAATTGATCTTAATTTAACCCTTAAATTAATTTGACCAATTTAACATTTAAATTGATCAAGTCAAAATGATTACAATTTTGCCTCCTCCAAAAACTAGTTATGAATTTTCTAACTCTTAGAAAATTCTCCTTCCTTCAATAGATCATGTTATTAGCTTTTGTGTGTGACCTATTAGATTCTACCATTTATTGGACATGGGCTCACAACTTCTTGTGACTTTTGGAATATCAAATATTTACTTTAGTTTAAACTCTTTTAAACTAAGCGGCTCAATTCAATTAATCTCATTAATTGAAGAATACCCAATCTCCATGGTCAATGTCCAACCTCAAGCCCATGAAGCCCAACTAATTAACCATAATGCATGCTCTTGAAGAACCATTCTAGTATTATGCATAACATGCAAATATGGTCTTTCTGTCTCTTATCTCCTAAAAGAGGCCTAGGGCAAGATATTAATTTGCTCCCTAATAGCCTTAATACTACATTTCTATTCTTAATGCTCGATTTCATTTGTAACCTCATCTTTGGAAACACCTTCCCAAATTGTCACATCACCTTGCACAAGGATTTCTAGGAATCAATCATCATAGAACACATAAGAGATGCACTCATCCTTCACAAAGATGAGGAGTTGAATTCCATCTTGGATGTCATAAACCTCTATGTCCAGTAGCTCATGCCCAATATCCAATCAAGTGGCCCACTAAATGATCAAGGAAGAGTCAAAGCATAAGAGCCAAACACAAGATTACCATAGATCCTCAAGTCAAAGGATTAATAATATACACTAGCATAAGTAGAGGAGCTTGCCATTACCGACTTGCTACTGTGGCTACCTAGTGGATTCTCTAGGCGGGTTTTCAATGCCTTGTTCGATAACAAGCACCCACTAACATGAATCCATATTTTATATGGGATTTCTCATAGAATGAAGCAACATCTAACCATTGGATTTATGTATCATTAGTGCAAATCTATCCAAATCTTAGATACCTTATCTCATAAGATCCTATAACTTGAAAGATTTAAAATCACGATCGTGTAGGACTTATTTCATGATCACCACCCAGTGTGTGACCAAGTCACGTAGTCTTGTGTGATCTAGGGGCTTCATCCAAATGCAAGTAAAGTAAATAAAGAGCATAAGATGAAAATGGTCATATAATAAATATTATTCAATTAAGATTATCTTACAATGAAATAGTTTGCAAGGGTAATCTGATTGGCTTGCGGGATACTATTCCAACAATCTCCCACTTGCCTTAAAGCTAATGCCCCATAGCAACTATGGGCCGGGCGAGTGGGAACCTGAGGCCACATTTCAACCCCTCCTCAAATATAGTTATGAATCCCTGGGAAGGTTGATGCATTCTACCCCAGTGTCACAGCTCGCTCTTTGGAGAAGCATGACGACCGTGACTTGAAAGGGTGTTTGGAGCAACAAAGCATTGTCGGCTCACCCGGTAGGGCGGAAATGGCCCATGAGCAGAGACTCCTACAAGGTGCAGATTACAAAACTGTTTTTATGGAATACTCTATGACTTATGAGGATGCTTCCCACCAAGTTTGAAGTCATTCCGTGTCCGTTTGGGCACCAAACATTAAGGGCAACCGGGAGCGGTCTTTCTGCACGCGGGCAGCACAAAGATGCGTGGATCAGAGTGGCTTGGAAAAGAAATTTTGTGAAACTGTTTCATTGGGGTATTCCTTGTAGTGTGGGGAATGTCTCCACCAAGTTTCACCAGTAGACGGTTCTGTTTGGATAGGAAACGGCGAAGACCTTTAGAATGCGGCAATGCAGTGGCATTGTTGTGATTCCAGTGTATTTCAAGGGCAATTCCTGTTCCATGGAGAATCGGACAAGGCTGGAACTTGGCAGAGTTAATGTAGAAGGCGAGCGCTATCCAACGGTTTAAGAGGAGAGTGATTTGGATGTCAGGAGGCAGACTTTTGAAAATATGTGCGTGATCGGTATTTCAATGTCTACTGTGGGCAGAATAGAAATATTTTTTAAGCCTATTATAAGGGGGACAGGCATGCTTGAGGGCTATAGGGACTGTGGGCATGCCACGGTGGGCAACCGGCTAGTCCTCCCCGTGCTGTCTAGGCACTAAGCGGGCAACTCCTTGAAGGCGATGGGGAGCCTTCAAGGGCCAGCTCTAGACATCTCATAGGAGTGTTTGGAATCCCCGAATGGGTCGAGAACCGAACGGGCGGCGTGGGGCCGGGTGGGCCCACGTTAGGTTCGGGAGGGTGCCAAGAGGTTGTAAGGCGGAAACGCTTGTGCCCCGCGAGCTTCGAAAATTATGGGGCAACACCTCTAGGCCAATTAAGTAATCGAGATGAACACCTAAATATCTCGTGAACTAACTCGCTAAGCATTGGCTATGGGTTCTAGCCTTGCTGCGGGGGTCCGTTGGCTTAAGACATGCAGTCGTGGTGGGGCGACGCTGCATAGTAGGCTAGTGAAGCATGATGCTAGCGAGCGGGAAATCAAGTCCAATGCTCCGTGCGGGACTTACATAAGATGATGGCACATCACATAAGCCTTGGACTTACATGTGGCCCTACTCGGGCAAGGCACAAACGAAGGGCGCTATGGCACGGCCTAAGCGCTCTGAGGACGAGCACAAGGATTGCATTGTGGGCGGGCAAGTGACCCTCAATGCCGAGACGAAGTGAGATTGCTCCTTTGCCATCGAGAGGTGCACGCAAGGGACCTAGATTGATGACGTGCATGTTAGCTAATCGGGGACCGTTAAGGAAACACGCTCGGTGTGCCGGACTTGAGCCTTCGATGATTATGGGCATTTGGAATAGGCGAGTACGCTAGTACTGTGAGGCGTTCTGATGCTTATGCTAGTAAGCTACTGGGCCAAAATGAGGAACAAGTCATGAAAAAGACTCAAGATGGACGTTCGTGGATGGAAGGTTGGGTGGAACCTGAGATGCCATCAAGGACAGACGGTCGTTCTGCTGTAAGATAGAGTCCGTCCGTGACAAGGTAGTATCAGAGCCTGAGTTTTTACTGTGTGTGAGGATTCAGGCAGGAAATGGATTGAGCCGATCAGACGATCAACCTTTCGGAACCTAAATACTCTTTGAATAGGGGATTGGCACACGAACTCCACATGAGAAGTAGGGTGAAACCTAGGACTTGTGACAAAATCATGCCGGTTTGTAGCACAGATTGTGTTAGCTTGTTGTCTTGGGCTTTAAAATGCTTCAATGAGTCGCTTGTGGATTGGATATGATTTTGGGGATGTCAGTCATTATGTTTTGTTATCAGTTGGCATCCTAATTCGAGCAATGGGTGTTGCTTGCAAAGACTGAGCTTTTAGTGCAACGGTTTGGCTCTGAAAGCATTGTTATTGACAACTATAGCTTGGGCGAAGCTTATTAACCTAAGTTCTAGTGCAAATGTCAGTTGGGCGAATTTCAATAACCTGATTGTACAGTTTTAGTCGGTAACACTCGACGAGTTCTACTGGAGTATCGAGTTATTGTTATCTACAGATTGAGTGAAGTTTATTAGTCGATTTGCATTGTGGCCGTTATGATTGGGTGAAGTGTATTAGCCTGATTGTTTTGTGCTTATCAATGACTACAATTGAGCTCTATTGGCAACTTCGGTTACTCTTGGTTGGCAGTTTGTTTGCGCTGGGTGCATGGCTACCGAAAATTGCATGAGGCAAGGAATCGGTGAGCACATTTAGACATTCTTTTGGGCAGGCAGGCTGTTGACCATTTTTCTAGGAAAATTTGGAAAAGAAAACAAGTATTGAATATTCATCTTGACTTCCAAGAGGGAACATGCCAGAGAGCTGAGTGGACTGAGTGAACCATGTTTACGAGATTAAGCAACCATGTTGCGGAGGGCCGTAAGTTAGGAGGTGATCAAGGCGATGTGGCCATTGGTGGATGAGATACCACCTTTGAGGAGAAACTTTCCATGGGGGAAAGGTGAGCGTATTGTGGGAAAGGCATAGAGACGCCACAGCACATGAGGTGCGTAGAGTTGAGATCCAAGAATTTTTCTTGGACATCTTGGGAACAAATATTTCGAGTTGAGAAGCTACCAGAAGTCTCGAACACCGTGTAGCGACTTTATGAGAATTTGAGTTTCCCAGTGGGGAATGAGTCTTGGGCAGAGTTACGTGCTCTAGACAGGGACGCACGCTATTGGTTTTGGAATTGAAATAAATTTCAATTCCGTCCGTGACAAAGAGATCCCATTTTGGATGCAATCAGTTGAGACTTGTTCCAAGCTTGAGTGGGGAAGCCTACCAAGCTGTGTTGAGCGAAATTGGGGAATGTTCTTCGAAGGGATTCCGACACCGGTATATGGGCTATGCGGTTTAGGGATTTCTGAGAGGGGCAGTTGAGTTGAGAGTTGAGGGGGGTGTCAGACCCCATGAACAGAATTGAGAGGGGAACGAGGCCCCACATATAGATTTTGAGCGGAGCAGCAAGAGCTCCTTAGATGGTGCCAATCGGTAGGAAGGCCGAGTTGAGCAACCAAGTTTGAGATCAGGCAGAGAGGCCCTGAGTCTCAAGTGTTGGGCAAGAGGCCCTGCGTTTTGGGTTCAAGTGGGCTATGGAGGAGTCACTTGAGGAAGATGTGGGTTGCCGAGGATGGCAACACCTCCGGTGGGGGAGAGTGCGGGGATTGCACGCGGACTTCCCATTTCATGATTTAAACTGAATAGAGTTGACCAAGTTGAGGGCCTTTACCTTTTGGTAATCATTGGGCAGCCATGTAGGCTTCTTTTGGGTTGTGCCGGAGGGCACCATTCAGAGGAACGAATTGAGTTGTGCAGAAGCACAGTTTTGAGCGCTCAGGGGAGCGGAAGACTCATCCGGTGCAAAATTGATCAGAATTGAGTTGGGGCACCGAATACACTTCGAGTCATTGTGTATGTGTTGATGAGAACATCAACGTATCGAGTGGGGGAGAATGTCATGGCTCTCTCATTAGAGAAGCATGACGACCGCTCGCTCATTAGAGAAGCATGACGACCGTGACTTGAAAGGGTGTTTGGAGCAACAAAGCATTGTC
>JACGDI010005779.1:14515-26332 GCA_014898725.1 Jacaranda copaia
GCAAAACTGTGAGGTCCTTAGGCTTAATCTAGCCTAAGCTACAAAATCGTGTAGTTGATAACCCCTACTACTAGGTCAATTACCATTGACATCCCCAATGACTAGCATCAAATCCTACCAAGCCAATTGTGTGGCAAAACTAAGCAACAAGCTGCCAAGTATGCTAAGTGGTTGCTTGGAATGATGCTTGTATTGCCAAGTGTCTCAGCGGTTTCTTAAATAAGATGGACTTAACCGTCCACTTCCTGCCAAGCCCATAACCATTCCTGCCAACTGCTTTTGTCAACCATCCCAAGTCAACCTGCCAACCGTTAGCTCAATATCTTAGCTGATTGTTCACCAATCGATTGCCAACTAAAGCCCATATGTGCACCACGTTGCCCCAATGTGTCGCTGAGTCAAACCGTTATGTGCATCGCATGCCTGTCATGCCAGCTTATTAACACACCAACCTTAGCTTGTGCGTATGCTGCTCCTCTCAGCTTGCTAAGTCTTAGCACTCACTTGCTTGGGCGCATGCTACTGCATAGCTCCGCACACAGTCTAGTCATGCCCAACACTTGTGCATAACTTTGCCCACATGTTGCCACAACTTACCCATATTCTTATTGACCGTCAATGTCCAACACTTAGTAAGGGTTTGTGCCGCACCGTGCTGACACATTATGCACTTCGTCAAGCCCATCCTGCCTTATCGATTGCATCCATTGAGTAAGGGTCCAACACCTAGTGAGAACTATTAGATGTACTAGCCAACTAGTGAACACGATGTCTTGAATTGTTTGGCTTTTTGTGTATACCAAGATAATAGAACTTCACATAACTCTGCCTAATAGTCAGTTTAAGTTCTTATGGTTGTGTTCATTTCAGCCCTGAATAATTCTTGGGATTCATGAGCACTCTATAAGAATTCAGCCTTCAAAATTCTCAGAGGACTAGCCTAGTCCTTACTCACATAGGTGGCTTCTTATTAGGAGGTTCCTGCTGTACCTCTACTTGAAGAATTCAAGGTATAAGAGCCATTATAAGCAAAGCTTAATCTTAACATTTTGCAGATGGCACTGTTTACTTATCATAGGAATAGGATGGAGGTTAGACCCCCATAGTGCATCCATATCGAGATAAAATAACTTATTTTTTCCTTTGAACCTATTTCTTGGAATCTCCAGTCACATAGGTAGGGTTCCCATTGTAGTGCCTCATATATTTTATAAGCTTAAGTCCTATTCCCCTCGATAGTTTTTCAACTTGCTCTCTATTTAAGCTTTTGGTTAGCAGATCAACATTGTTCTCTTTTGATCTCACATTATCAATAAAAATAACTCTATCAAAGAGCAGTTGTCTAATGGTATTATGTCTACGATGTATATGTCTAGACTTACCGTTGTACATACTACTTTGTGCCCTACCAATTGTTAATTGGCTATCACAATGAATGCAAATTGTAGGCACAAGTTTGGGCTAATTTGGGATATCTTCCAAGAAATGGCATAGCCATTCTGCTTCCTCACCTATCTTGTCCAACGCTATGAACTCAGATTCCATAGTTGACCTAGCTATATAGGTTTGTTTAGAGGATTTCCATGAGATAGCCCCTTCTCCTAAAGTGAAAACATATCCACTTGTGGACTTAGTTTCACTTGAGTTTGATATCCAATTAGCATTGTTGTAACCTTCTACTACAGTCAAATATCTTGTATAATGCAACCCATAATTTATAGTATATTTCAAGTACCTTAAGACTCTAATTAGTGCAGTCCAATGCTTTTGACCTAGGTTGCTAGTAAATCTACTTAGCTTGACAACAACATATGCTATATCAAGTCTTATACAATTCATGATGTACATGAGGCTCCTAATTATACACGCATACTCTACTTGATCCTTTGCATCACCTTTATTTTTGGTAAGTCGTTGATTCACATCTATAGGAGTTTTCGCAGGTCCACGTTCTTGTCTCAAAAACTTTTGTAACACTTTCTCAATATAGTGAGATTATGTTGGCACTAGCCCATGGGATGTCTTAATAATTTTTATTTCAAGGATCACATCCACTACTCCTATATCTTTCATATCAAAATTTTTGCTCAACAACCTTTTTGTCTCTTTGATTATGTCTTTGTTGCTTCCCATAATCAACATATTGTCTATGTATAGACACACAATGACATACTCAGAAGCGATGCCCTTGACATACACACATTTATCGCACTCATTGATCCTAAAGCCATTTGCAAGCATGACTTGGTCAAATTTTATGTGTCATTGCTTAGGTGCTTGTTTTAAGCTATATAAAGACTTCACTAATTTACACGCCTTCTCTTGTCCTGGAACAACAAACCTTTTTGGTTGTTCCATATAGATTTCCTCATCTAAATTACCAATTAAAAAAGTTGTTTTAACATCCATTTAATAAATCTCAAGATTATTGATAGCTGCAAATGCAATCAATAGCCTAATGGATGTTGTCCTTGTCACTAGTGAATTAGTGTCAAAGAAGTCGAGACCTTCTTTTTGTCTATATCCTTTGACCACTAGTTTTGCCTTATATTTATCTATTGTACCATCAGCCTTCATCTTCCTTTTGAAAATTCATTTACATTCTAAGGGTTTATTTCTAGGGGGAAGATCCACTAATTCCCATTTGTAGTTTTGCATGATGGACTTAATTTCGCTATTTACTGCCTCTCTCCATAATGGAGCTTCTAGCATTGTCATAGCCTTAGTGAAGTTTGTGGTTCACTTTATTTTCCGCTTTGTCCGATTCTTGAATTTCTCGAGGTCTTTTAATTGAGATTTGTCTTTCTTCTTTTTTTTCAAGGAAACACATCCTTAAGGAAACTTGCATTCCTTGACTCAATAATAGTATTAACATAAATTTCATCTATATTAGATTTATGTATAAGGAATCTATATGCTACACTATGTTGTGCATACCCAATAAAGATTTTGTCAACTGTTTTAGGTCTTATCTTGAACATTTTAGGAGGTGGAACTCCTACCTTAGCTAGACACCCGCACACTCGAAGGTATTGGTAGGAAGGTAGACTGTCTTTCCAAGCTTCATAAGATGTCTTTTTTAGTTTATTATGAGGTAACTTATTAAGTATATGGTTTGCAGTTAACACTGCCTCTTCCCACATATTTTGAGGTGCTCTTGCATTTATCAACAAAGCGTTTATCATTTCTTTCAATGTTCTATTTTTACACTCTGCAATGCCATTTGATTGAGGTGCATATAGAGCTGTCGCTTCATGGATTATTCCATGTTTTGCACAAAATGCTTCAAATGGGTAAACATATTCTCCTCATTTATCACATCGAATAGTTTTTATTTTCCTCCTAAGTTGATTCTCAACCTCATTTTTATATTGTTTAAATACTTCCAAAGCCTCATCTTTACTTGAAAATAAGAAAACATAGCAATACCTAGTGTAATCATCAATAAAAGTTATAAAATATTTCTTTCCACCTCTAGATTGCACCTTTTTTAGATCACATATATCAGTGTGAATTAAATCTAATGGTTTAGTGCTTCTCTCAATTGACTTAAAAGGAATTTTTGTCATTTTTGCTCCAATGCAAATTTCACATCTTGATTTTAAGTTAAGATTTAATTTTGGTAATAGGCCAATATTTACAAGTTTAGAGATTGACTCGTAATTAACATGTCCTAATTTATGATGCCATAAATTAGACGACTCAAGTAAGTAGGAAGAGTTTATTTTATTATCAATACTTGGTCTATTTTTTGGTATGATGGTTGTCACATTTATCTTAAAAAGACCATTGGACAAATAACCTTTACCGACAAGTATTCGTTTTTTAATAAGTACAAACTCGTTGGACTCAAAGACCATTTTAAATCCATTCCTACTTAACATTGGCCTTGATACTAAATTCCTTTTAATCTCCGGCACGCGTAGCACATTGTTGAGAGTCAACTGTTTCCTGAAGGTCTTTCAATATTACTTCGCCAACTTTGTACACCTTGGAGCTCGAAGAATTTCCCATGTACAAATTTTCATCTTCAACCTCCTTACAGGTTGTAAACATATTTCTATTAGCACATACATGTCAAGTAGCCCCTGTATCCAGCCACCATTGATTTGGATTTTCAAATAAATTTACCTCTAAAACAACTGCAGACAAATTTATGTCTCCTATCTTATTGGGTAGTTTGTTTGCCTCAGTGATATTAGAATTCATCTCCTCATGCTTGTTATATTTTCCAGGCTCTTTGACTTGCCCCACCACAACAGGTGTAAAAGTAATTAGAGTGGTCTGAACTCCACTACCAACGCTATTAGCATTGGACTCAATACTTGCAACATTAGTTGCCTCATTATTTGATACCATTATAAAATTTCTAGACTTCACAAAATCGAATTTTCCACAAGAAATTAACCTAGAACCCATAACAAATACCAAATTTATTTTTCAAACCAAATATCTTATATGTAAAATTAAATTCTACAACATGATAGAGTAACTTTGAACAAGTCTGCCCACCAAAAAATAAAAATTCAACCAAGTCTAATATTTAAGCAACAACTTGCAATCACTATATAAAATAGTTAGAGGGTAACCTTCAACTTGATATCACAATATAATTGCTCAATCCACTACAAAAGATAGAATTTCAAGTAAGCAAGTCAATCTAGAACTACTTTTCCTAGATTGCTATCATCTAACTATACTCGGCAGAATGTTTAGTTTAAAAATAGAAAAAAATTTTATTTTAATAGCAAGGACGATACACACATGTACATATATTTTGATAATCAAGCAGAATATTTAACCAGTTTAATATTTAACAAAACAATAGGCAAATTTAGTTTATTATTAGAACATAAAACTTAATTACCATGAGTATGCTTGAATATAATTCATTGTTTAATTTAAGAATAGAATTTCCAGGATTTACTAATTTGACTACAGACTTACTTGAACAAAAAATTCAGGATTATTAAACAATGTGAATTTTCCTATTGCCACTTGACCAAAATAATGTAATTATACAACACACTTAAACAGTGCGCATATATTTTAACGGATAGAAAGTTAATTAAGCACAAGCAAGTGGAACAAACAATATTACCTTAAGATTGTTAGAAATATTTAATTGAAACCGTGTATACTTGTGCTTTGTGCAAATATATAATTAAAATATATAAACATATGAAATTGTGTAACACGAAATAATTTTTAAAGAAAATGAACAAAAAGCCTACTTGAATGCGAAACAAAAAATTGTATTAGTCGAGGCTTGTTGCTCCAACATTCTTCTTAAGGTAATATTACCCCTCATATGGTGCTAGAAGGCTTCTGGCAATTTACCTCCCAAGATTCAACGACTCTCATACGGTCTAAGGTAGCACTCCAATAGAACGAAACTAACGAACTTTACTAACTTGGAACTCTTCTTTAATGGATAGTGTATAAGTGTGCTATATAGTAAGACAAAATGTTACTATGTATGCTTCTAAATTTTAGTTATTTTGGGTTCGTTCTAGGCACTTCCATTTATAAGTGTGCAATACAATTCTGTTGATGATACATGATTCTTCTCTAAAATCATAACTCTTTCTTTTAAGGATACAACTACAGAATAAAATCCTATAACTTACTCTTTAATGAGGAATTACAACTCCACGAAAGAGTTGTGAGCTCAAGTCATAACTTTAGCTTTTGAGCTAACTTTTCTATAAGAGTGTGTCCATCAAGATATATTAAAAATAAACTTTAACTATTTTAATTACACACCTGCACCCTTTTTTCTAACATGGATAGACTCATTCTACCTAATAAAATGTCCTTAAGTTGTTTTTTAATTTAACCTCAATTTTCTTATTCAATTATTTGAATTTTGGCATATAAATATGCCAAATTTTGCATAATCTAGAAGATTTGTTTTCCAAAGGAGACAACTTTTCAATAATTAGTATATCCCTGTACCGTTCTTGCATGAGAGGCCTTGTGTGTATAGCATTCTTTGCCCAAAGGGGAGTTTGTCATGACTCATGAGGACTCTAAGAGGAATTAAGTTATATTGTTCTAAACTTATTTTTCTTAATTGCCTATTATTAACATGGTTTGTTGCATTCTTGTTGTTTTCTACGATTATTGTGAATTTAAATAAATGGTTAAAGCATGAAATAGTTTGCTCTGGGATTAACTTATATTGATTCTTGGGATGATTAATCTCCCTATCCTATTAGTAATGCTTCCAATGCTGCAAAAAGAGTTTATGTGTAGTGGGAGGGGTTCAATGATCTATGTCTTTGAGCTATGAAAAATTCAATTGCAGATCATTTGGTTAGTGCACTTTGTGCGATTGATAATGTTAGGGAATTTTTCGATGCAATGGAACAAAGATATCAAATATCTGCTAAGTTTGAGGCTAGAATCTTATAAGTGATCTGACGTGTATGAAGTATAATAATTCTAGCAGGGTTAAGGAGTATATTTTGAAAATAGTTCATATCTAATCCAAACTCAAAGATCTGTACATCCCTTCCTGATAATTATATTGTTCGTGTTGATCTCAAACAACCTTGCTTTGAAGGAGAGAAAATTAAGAGGGAGAGTGGACAAATAGCCTTCCTTATTTTTGGAAAATGTTTTCTATGTATTGACTTGCACTTGGAACTTAATTTCAATTTCTATTTTAGACATTTTGGGTTGTTTTATCTCTTTTGGCAAAGGTAAGGTTAATTTGATGTTGGACTCAAAAATTATTAGTCGTAATTTTTGTCCACTGGACTATTTATGTTGACTTTGGTTGCCAATCAAATTTATTGTTCCTTTAATATTGAAAATATTATATTTAAAGACCCAAAATAGAGATTATTTTTCCATGTTATGGTGTAAGCATTGCCGATATTTCTAAAAATAGGATAGAAAGCCTAATAAAACAAATTATTCTTCCTAGTCTTAACTTTAGTGATATGGAGTTTTATGTTGATTGTGTGAGGAGATGAGACCAAGCAATATATGGGACTGTTTGAGAAATATTAACAAGAACTGAAATTGTTGCTCAATATATCATACTTTGGGAGTCTTGAGAAAAATGGTGTAGCCAAAAGGCATAACCACACTTTAGCTAAAATGAGGAGGAGCATGATCAGTTAGTATAAGTTAACTAAGCTTTTTTGGGATAAAGATATAAGAACTACCATGCATATTCTTAATTGTGTTCTTATCAAGTTAGTTCCTAAAACACCTTCTGAATTGTCAGATGATAGGAAACCTAGCTTAAATCATTTTCATTTGTCCTGCTGAGGTTAGAATCAATAACTATTTTGAGAAAAAGACTGACCCCAGATCTAATTGTGGCTACTTCCTTAGGTATCCATATCATTTTAAAGGATATAGATTCTTTTGTCCTTTGCGTGGAACTCGAGTACTTAAGTCTTAGGCAACTAAGTTCTCAAAGCATGATATACCTGAGAGAAGTGAATAATTTAGACCTAACAATTGGGTACCCATGAGTAACCTAATGACGGGTAACAACGAGTAAGGTAAATTTACTCATTTTTTATTAGGTATAAGATAGAGGACCCGTTACCCATCCTCATGGGTAATGGGTAACCCATAACCTTTTTGTATTTTTTTAATATTTAAAGATAAATTAATGTCCAACTTGTAACTTACATGATATTACTCAAATATTAACTAAGTAAAACTTAAAAAAAAAGACTACAAATTTCAAACATTAAATTGAACAAATACCTAAAGCATATTAATAATATTATAGTTTAAAACTTGCATCTTAAGTATTCAAAATCTACCAAATTTAAAGTACATCACATTCAAAAGTTCAAACTTAAATTCTATTACATGCCAAAAGTTTTTGAATTGAAAGTATAAATATCAATCAAACATTGTTGTTCTTGTGGAAGAAGATGTTGCATCCATGGAAATAAATATTTATATGTAAATATTATATATATATATAAATTATAAATACGGGTACCTGTGGGCCGGGTCAAAAAGTGGCGGGTAAATTAGGTATGAGTAAAATTACCCATAATTTTTTGGGTTGGAAAAACAAAGCCCATTACCTGTATTTTTTTGAGTACCCACGAGTATGGGTTAAAAATTGGCAAATCTAAGTGAATATTCTCATTGTATAATTGTTGATATCAAGTTGAATATGTTACACTTTCCTTACTTACTGCATATGAAATTTAGGATCCTAATGAACTAGTAGCTATCCTTAATGCTAATTTGAATATTAATCCACCTCAAAATCATGTCCATCAAATGCTTCCTAGACATTTTACGAGAGATGAATGTTCAACAATTCCTAATGACTACTATATGTATCTCTTGGAAAGTGATGATAATGTTAGTCATGTAGTTGATCCTATTAGCTATTCTAATGCTATGTCTAGTCCTCAATTGGACTTGTGGTTTAGTGCTATGAAGAATGAAATTCACTTAATGAAAGAGAATAATATGTGGGACTTAGTTGATTAGCACCCAAGTCGAAAGACTATAAGTTGCATAAGGGTTCTTTAGACTAAGTCAAACTCAAAAGGGAAGATTGAAAGATTCAAGATGAAACCAATAGCTAAAGGCTTTACTCACAGAGCTGAAATTGATTATGGTGACACCTTTTTTCTAGTTTCCTCCAAAGATTCCTTTGGGATTATTATGAGTTAAGTAGCTCATTTTGATTTGAAACTACACTAATTGGATGTTAAGACAACTTTTCTTAATCACGACCTTGCTAAGGAAGTTTATATGACTCAACTGAGGGTTTTGTTTAAGAAAGGAAGGCATACCTAGCGTGTAAGCTGAATAGGTCAATATATGGCTTTAAACATATATCTCATCAATAGTACTTGAAATTTGATTAGATAGTGATTTCATTAGGCTTTAAAGCAAATAAGGTGGGCAATTGTATTTAACTTAGACTAGTGGGAGCAAATTCATATATTTGGTGCTTTATGTTGATGATATATTGCGTACTAGTATTAATTTGGGTTTGCTCCATGAGACTAAATAAATGTTATGTCATAGCTTTGATATGAAATATCTTGATGAAGCATCCTTTATTCTTAGAATTGAGATCCACCATGATAGAATTTGATGCTTGTTAGGACTTTCTCAAGTAAGATATATTGATGGCGTTTTGGCTATGTTTAACATGTAGAATTGTAAACTTGGTGATGTGCCTATTTTGAGGTGATAAACTTAGTATTGTACAGTGTCTAAAGAAAAACAAACTTGAGAAAGAGTCAACAAAAAATATTCCTTACACTAATGTTGTGGGCAGTCTGATTATGTACAAGTTTACACTAGGCCTAATATAGCTTTTCTTGTTGGTGTCTTGGGTGCTATCTCTCTAATCCAAGATAAAACTATTAAGTGGTTGTTAAGAAAGCCTTGAGATATTTAAGAAAAATCTAAAGACCTTCATTTTATGGCTTTTAATTGATGATTCAATTTCTAGGCTAGTTGAGGATTTATTGTGATAATGTTGCTGTTGTGTTCTTTTCGAGGAATAATAAATCTTCTAGTACATCTAAAGCATGTAGAGTTTAAATATCTCACTGTGAGAAACTTGATTAAAAATGGTAACATTAAGATAGAACATGTTGATACGAACTCTAGGCTTGTGGATCCTTTGGTCTATGGATTGAGACCTATTATTTAAAAAAGACATCTAAAAACATGGGTATAGTTGAGTATTTTGATGCATTGAGCTAACTGAGATATGTTTATTTACTGAATTGTTTACATTGAACAATTTTTTTTGTTGGGCTTTTATTTAATGCGAGATTATTTTTCAACTATTGATATATTTATTATAATTGTGTGCACATTTTTGTGGTTATATCTTGCTTGATATGTATCTTGATATTAGGTGTTGATTTTAAGAGTTTGGTATGTCTTATAAATGACAACATATTGTATATTTAGCATTGAACAAGGCACACATGACTTTTTTTGAAGTTGAATTTTCTTAGAATTTCATATTGTTTCTAAAAATTCATGTCTACAAGAAAATTATGGATTTTCTTAGGGTTTCATGTTGCTCATGAGGCCCATATCTTATAAGAAAATCAAATTTTCTTGGGATTTCGTATAGTTCTAGAAATCCATGTCTTACAAGAAAATTAGAGGACCAATAATGAAATAGCATACATATTTGGGTCATATTTTAGTTGCTCTTTCTTTCTATACCACTATATATGAATCCATGTCGGTAGAATTGCTAGTATATGTGACTATAGAAGGATTTGTGTTAATGAAAGATATAATCACCGCCATGATCCAAAAGTTATAATTTTTATTGGACCGGATTGTGTTGATAGTCTTGTCTCATTGCCTTATTTCCTTTCTTTAAAATGTGGCCACAGTCAAAATCTTTTTGTAATTTAGCCCGAGAGTCGTTTTCTCAAACTTTCCTTTTTATTTTGTTTTAAAATTACAATTAATATTTGTCCAAGTGGGATAATGTTGGAATTTTATTCCAATATGTGAACTTCTATGAATTTGATTTGTTTTCTAATAAAATAAAAATGGGCCAAATTAATATGATTAATGAGATAGACTTATAAGGCCTAATATTTTGATTCAATGTTGTTAAAACCCTTTTTCTAAACAGACTTAGTATGACAGCTGATGTAGGCCCAATCTTAGAGGCCCCTGATGTGAGAGCTTTCTAGGGTTTTGTCTTATATATATTGTGATTAAGTCCCCTTTTCACTCCATGTTTTGACATTGCTATCCCATTAGAGCTGTCAAGTGGTTTGTGTGAGAAGAAAAGGAAGAATTTGCAATCAATCATGAAATTGCCGGAATCATTGATCATCAATCATATGGTTCAAATAGGTATGTATGTAAATAAATCAATCTATTTATGGTGTTTTGATTTCATAGATATGTGTATTTTGGGTTAAATTATTTCTTACATTTAAAACATGAGTCTCCTTGCGACTCGCATACCTTTTTTATATTTTAATTACTAATATTAAAAATAATAAAAAATTTAATAATAGTTCATATTCGAGTTTAATATGTAATCAAGTTGGGTCAATATATTTCTTGCTCTAATAAATTAAAAGGAATTAATTAAAAAATGTCAAATTTAAAATAACAGCAAGCGTTAGAGGTCATTGGAAGCAATTTGGGCGAAAAACCTTCTATATTTAAATTAGTACCCCGCCAAGTGGCTTGTAGCCCACTGGCATAAGTCTCCCACATAATGTGGAAGATCAAGAGTTCGAACCTAAACAGGCTCCTGATGTGTGCGTGTGTATAAATAAATAAAAAAAAAAATTAGTACCCCCCAGTGACGCCCCCACCATTTTCCTCTCCATCCTCCAACGTAATAATATAGTTCAACGAATTGGAACCATTTCCAAAACTTTTTCTTTTTCATTAATTGTCCAAAAACTTTTTGTCACGTGGCGGTTGAAAATGAGAAAACGATTCCCCCTTTTCACATTGCTTTGCCTTTTGCTAAAGGTATTTGGACAGTAATAATAATTGATATCTTTGTCCAAAAGAATGAAAGTGACTCACGTCCAATGGGGTTAAAGGCATTATAATTCTTTAATGTACTTTTGAGATAAAATTAAACATGTGGCCACAAAAAGAAAAAGAAAAAAATAAAGCAAAGCAAAGAAAAGAAAATGCATTGACTTCAAGTCTTCAACCCAAATCATTTAGATTTAGAAAAGGTCACTCCATATCTAAGCAAGCCATAATTCAAGTGGGCAATAATCAAGAAGAATCTAAATCCCACTAAAAATATGGGATATTATTGAATTTTTTGTATAATCAATTAACTTGTGCATA
>JACGDI010005779.1:57723-93608 GCA_014898725.1 Jacaranda copaia
TCGGAGTGGGCTCGACCCGTCAGATCAACATACCCGACGGGGATCTGAGTGGACATCGGAGGTCGATCAATATCGATAAGACCTAATGCTCGAATTATCGAAGTAGTCTTCAGGTTGATATGGGTCGACCATAGACGCTCCTAAGTGAAGTCAATACCGATCGACCAAACAGATTCTATCTTTGGGCCTTGTGGGCTATCTTGTTTGATATGGGCCTATTGGGCTATCCCATATCAAAGATATTAGAAGCTTATAAGTTAATTTAAAAAAAGTAAGGAGACCTGAACTTATTTTTAATATCTTAATAAACTCTTTTATTTTTAACTATTTAATTACAAAATTGTCATTATTTTACCCAAACGCTTTAATAACTTGTTTTAAAAATAAAATCTAACATCTTATAAATTTTAAAAATATTTTATAAGATATTTAAAATAAATTTAGCCAAACACCCTTTAAATTTTGCCCAACTAAAAAGTTGAGGGTTTTTTAGTAAACTACGAGAAGATTTCTTCTATTATTTGTTGAGGTAGCTTTTTTTTTTTTTAATACAACATAAAGTAATTTATAAGAAGATCTCTTCAATCATTCATTGAGGTGCCTTTTCATGAGTACAGTACCCCGCCCACTATCATGTGTGCTAATAAGACAGTACACTTCATGAGATCCGATCTCTCATATTGGACAATAGATTTGAAATTTATTATATAAATTTTAATTTTAATTAAGAATATTCGTACACCCAAATTTTTATATATAGATAACGTAAAACAAAATGCTTTAGATGAATGAGATTGTCGCATTAGAGAACTTTTAATGTTTAAAGTAAGGAAAAATATTAATCTGACAAAAATAAAGTGTATTTCATAAGAAGGAATTATTTTCTTATAATTTTTTTCCTCGCAAATATAGTGTAACACCTATTTGCGGAGAAATTGTCTTCCTCAAAATGTCTGTGTGAGAAATTCAACCTTCGTTGCATTAGTGCAATCCGAGGTCTGTTTGTGAGAAGCTTGTGATGAATATTTTAGCCAAATAGCATTTATTTTTGTAGAGATCGTAATTCCTAAAGTTTCGCTGCGTTAATTTATCCTGTTACCCTTTTTTTTTGGGTTGTTGTGGGGGGGTGGAGGGTTAGTGACTTGGAGCAGTAGTTATCATCAATAAAAATTATGAAATTGGACCACAACTTTCCTTCTTGGGCTCAGCACATATTAAAACCTACTTTTGATTGTACCAACTTTCCTTCATCAGATTTAAGGTTAGGCCTTGGAGCGTTACTGTCACAGCGCTGGGCTATGTTTAACTTGCGATCTTGGGCTCCACAAGTTGCGCATCTAGGGCAGGGCCGTGACTGAGGATCATTTTAATTCGTATTCGATTTCAGTTTAAGATATTTAATTAAAGAAAAAATATTAAATCAAATTATATTTTTGGTGGAGTTTGAATATTCATCAAATTTGAGTATAATATTAATTGAAATAAATTCTATAAGATACTAAATTGAACTCAAATATAGATATCAATAATTGAATTCAAATTCAGATAACATTCACCGATCTGAATTTAACTCATAAACAACCATACGACCTCTATAAGTACTAAAAAAAGAAATTGCTCTGTATTTAGTATGAAAAATGCAATCTTACTATCAAAAAAAAGTAAGTTATGACAAAATAATGAATGATAATACAAAAATTATCATCTTAATAATTTTATTTTATCACCTTAATAATTTTTATAAATTAAATAATGACAATAATAGTGTTTAAATTATCATTATTGAAAATTAATGATACTCCTATGTTAGCAACTTAATGACAATAAAATCTTATTACAATTATGATGACAATTTTTATTGTCATTAGGTTGTCTCTGTAGAGATGACATTAATTGTTAATAGTGACAACTTCAAACATTAGTTTTTGTCACTAATAAAACATATTGTGGCAAAATAAAAATTAGGTCATTAATGATAATTTTTATATTGTCATTTATTATTTTGTTACAATATGATATTTTTTGTAGAGCTTATAAACCATTATTATTATTATTATTATTATTATTATTATTATTATTATTATTATTAATAAGAAATCAGTATATTTCAATACTAACATGATTTCATAAGAAATCATTATCTTTCAACACTAACATGGTTTGAAATTTCATTCAACTTGAAATAAAATTAATGATTTTAACTTTCTACTTTTGTACCACTTATTCAATTGACAATGTAGACTTTGAGTGACATAGTAGATTCAAGGAATTACACGATAAACTAAGACTTAAGGGAAAATGAAAAGTGCATTTATTATTCTAATTATGCAAATGAAATACATTAGCGTTGTTTATTTTGAATTAGGATGAGGGATCCAATTTTCCATAGCAGAGTCCATGCTCTTAGAGTAGTTCTTCATGAATTTCTAAGATTCATATATTTATTATATCAAATATAATCCAATTATGAATGAACTTTTAAATTTGCACACAACATATGAACAATTGAATATATATATCACAAAAAATGAGTTTTGCATCATAAGAAGGTACAGTTCTGTATATAGTATAGGCTTGTTAATGGATATGGTTTTACCCTATCCAAATCCTTAACAACAGTATAATATCCGTACACATACCCAATAAATAAATATGAGATGCAAACCCTACCTAGATTCACGAAGAAAAATAAAATGGGTAAGAGTATGGTCTATACCCAAAAAATATCTAATATCAAATATACATGTTCCAATTTCCTTCCCAACTGTAATCTTTTTTACTTACAAAACTTTATTTAGTTACCATTTTTGTCAAACATAAACCCAAAAATGAATTAAAAATAATTGAACAACTGTAATTATGTTTATATGCCAAACTTACCCATATATTTTATACCTCAAAATTACTCATTATCCAAATATTCAAATTTAACTACTTAACCTAAATTATTTATATCAAAATTAAATTTATACTAATAATTATGGCATACTTGAAGTGTATACTTAAAATTTTAATATATATATAAAACAAAAAAAATTAAAAGTATTTTGAATTTACTATCTTCAGTAGCTTTGGATAGTGGAGAGAAAAAGAATATTTAAAAGGTGTCTACATAACTACAGAAAAATTTAAGAGTACAAATATTATTAAATTTTTCTTTTTTTTGGTTTTTTCTTGGGGGGTGCGGGTGTGGGTGGTGACGGAGGGGAGTGTTGCAGTGCTTGATGCAAGTCATTTTGATGCATTATGAATTTAGAAGGCTCTACATATATTAAAGCTGAAATTGCATTGATTATCCGTGTGTTCATATTATTTTATTTATATTTTAAAAATAAAATATTATCTTTTAAAATATGAAAAATTCTGGTGCACTGCTTGAAAATTTTTATTTTTCAAAAATATTTTCTGAAATTATATTTTATTAAAGATGTTCTTTTCAAAAAAAAAATGTGAACATATTCAAGAATGATTTGAAGACATCCGTGCCTTTTCCTTTTTCATTTATATTTAAAAATATTTATTAAATGTAATGACGTAAATTTTTCTATTATTTATATATATATTTGATTGAATATATTACATGCAATAATAGGATTTCAAAAAAATGAAAAGAATAAAGTTAAAGAAAGAAAATATAATATCTTAGAGGAAAAATAGAGAGAAAAAAAAATAATATGGGGAGGAGAGAGAAAAGTGATACATACTGTAGACATGTTATCCATGATGTCCAAGGCATTCTTTGTGGAGCTCATCGTATTCTGGCGTTTGATTTGGGATTAAGGTGCAGAATCTTTGAATTGGCGTCATTTTATTCAAATCAAATTTAAGGAGATTTACGGCATTCAAGGCGTTCTTTGCGTTACTCATATATTTTGGCTTTTGATTTGAGATTGATGTTGGAAGCCCTTAATTTAATGTTATTTATTCAAATCAAATTTAAGGAGATTTATGGTGTTCTTTGCGGAACTTATTAAATTCAAAATCATATTTGAAAAGAGAATCAGATGATTAGACTAGAGATTGAATTCATAATTTGATAAATTTCAATGTCATTTTGTTTGTATAGATTTTTCTTGTCTTGTAATCTTATTTATTGCAGACAGATAAATTTGTTGTTACAAACAGTGGGACCATTTCTACCTCTCATCTCTTTCCATCATCAAAATTAAAGAATCATGACCGCCAACAAGACTTCAGCATTGAAAATTACTACCTCAAATTCCTCAAGTACTAGAGCAAAAAATGTTGGCATCATCACAAGAAGTATGTCCAAGAAATTGCAATCATCTTCGAAGGTGGCTCATTCACTTGCTGTGGAAAAGGTGTTGCCGTATTTTATTAATATGAATAGATATGGTGGAAACTCAAAGGAAGAATCTGCATCATCCATTCCCCACTCAACATCAAATTCCTTGAGCATGGTGATGGTGATGATGACAAGTGCTACAACCTTGGAGAAACAAATTACAAATTTGACAAGAGTCATTGAAGGATTCACAAAGTATATCTAAGAGCGAGACTTTCAAATCTTCAAATTGATGAATAAATTCAACAATCTTGATGTTAGCTACATGGTACATAAACAAATTGAGGCTTGGGACAAAGGTGAAACATCCACAAAGAAACAGTTGGTCGAAAATGAAAGGATTGCAAACAAAAAAACTACAAATTTCCACTAATAGACTAGTTCCCATTAACCCATTGAAGAAGTTTATCATGTAAACTATCAAATACAAGGTTGATGGAAGTTCTAAGTTGCCTATGACTTACTCCAAGCTATATACACAAAGGATTGACAACTTGAAAATGCTAATTGATTATCAGCCCCCAAAGTTTCAGCAATTCGATGGCAAGGGCAATCCAAAGCAACATGTGGCTCATTGCATTGAGACTTGTAATAATGTTGGGACATATAGAGATCATCTAGTCAAGCAATTTGTTCGATCATTAAAGGACGATGCTTTTGATTGGTATATTGATTTGGAGGCATGCTCCATTGATAGTTGGGGGCAACTTGAACAAGAGTTCCTCAATCATTTCTATAGCATTTGAAGGACAATCAACATGATTGAACTCAGCAACTCTTACCATTGGAAAGAAGAACCTGTTATTGACTATGTTAGTCACTAGAGAAATTTGAGTCTTAACTGCGAAGATCAATTGTCAGAGACTTCAGTAATTGAGATGTGTATTCAATGAATGCATTGGAGTCTTTGCTACATCTCAAGGAATTAAACGAAAAACTTTTGAAGATTTGGCTACCCTTGCACATAATATGAGCATGAATTTTGATGAATAAGAAAATTCAAGTGATGCCAATGATGATGATGATGGTGATGATGTTGAGGGCAATTAATTTTCATCTTCAAATTTCATATGCTCCTTGATATGAGCCTAAACTATCAATAATGCTCTCAAATAAAAGCACACACTATCTAAAATTTCGAAGTCTCTGTGTCTCCAAATTCATAACTCAAGTCTCCAAGTTTTCAAATTCAAAACTCAAATCTTCAAGTCTACAAATTCAAACTCAAGTCTTCAAATGTAAACTCAAGTCTCCAAGTCTCTAAAATTCATGACTTAAGTTTTCAAGATTTCAAGCCAAGACTCAAGTTTCCAAGACTTCAAGTTAAGACTCAAGTCTCTAAGTCCAAGACTTAAATTTTTAAGCCCCCAAATTAAAGACTCTAGGCTTCAAATTCAAAATTATATCTCAAGTCTTCAAGTATTCAAGTCAAGGCTCAAGTTTCGAAGTCTTCAAATTCAAAACTCAAGTTTGCAAATCTCTAAATCCATGACTTAAGTCTTCAAATGTCCAAATTCAAAACTTGAGTCTTCAAGTTTTCAAATCAAAGATTCAAATCTTCAAGTCTTCAAATTCCAAATGCTTCTAGATACAAGCATAAACTATCTAAAATTTTTAAATTAAACTTTTCTTATATGCTCCTTGATAAGAGTTTAAACTGTCAATAAAGCTTCCGCATAGAGCATAAATTATCTAAATATTCAAAGTCTTCACATATGCTCCTTGATATGAGTTTAAACTTTTTATAATACTCTTAAGTATGAGCATAAACTATCTAAATATTCAAATTCTCCCTATGTACTCCTTAATAAGAGTGTAAACTGTCTATTAAGTCAAACTTAAGTAAACTTCTTGACATGAGTATAAATTGTCAACTAAATTTAAGTGGACTCCTTGACATGAGTATAAAATGTCTATTCAAGTTAAATATGTTCCTTGATGCATGAGCTTAAACTGCATGTTATTCTTGGCTCGCATGAGTACAAAACTATGTACGACACCCTCCTCAAAAGGATATTTACTTTGAATTATGTTATACTTGTCCTTTTATAGGGTACCATTGCTTGAGGAATGCTTCAAAAATATTTTTATTGTAGACGCATGTGAAAAATGGACAGAAAAGAAAAATAATCAAATACTTCAAGCCTTACCTCTTTCGTGGATTACCGACACATATTTCACCAAGTTTTTAAGTGGGGGAATTTGTAGACATGTTAAATTTTGGCTAATTGAAAAGTGATATGTATGAAATAATATGCTAGATATTAATTTAAAATTTCTATTTATTTCACGAAATTTATTAAATTTAATTTCAAAAGATAAATATTTATTTTAAATTAATGATTTAGTATCTATTTTATACTCAAATCAAATATTGATAAGTGTCAAAGATTGAGTGTCTATATCCATGGACCAATCAAATCAAAGATATTTGATATTATCTTGCCGAAAAGATAATCGTTAAAAGAGTTCAAGTCCATCTAAAAGTCTCCCATCAAGTGCCTATATAAAGGGGGTAACCAAAGTTCATTCGGCATATAACACAAATTCTAGCAAATGAGAGAAACTTTGAAGGAATCCAACAATTCTCTCAATCAAATTTAAGGAGATCCATGGCGTTTAAGGTGTTCTTTGTGGAGCTCATCATATTCTGGTGTTTGATTTGGAATTAAGATGCAGAGCCCTCTAATTGGCATTATTTTATTCAAATCAAAATTTAAGGAGATCTACAACATTCAAGGTATTTTTTGAGGAGCTCATCATATTCTGGAGTTTGATTCGGGATTAAGATGTAAAGCTCTCGAATTGGCGTTATTTTATTCAAATCAAATTTAAGGAGATCTACGACATTCAAGGCATTCTTCGTGAAACTCATATGTTTTGGCGTTCGATTCGAGATTAAGGTGTAAAGCCCTCGAATTGGCATTATCTTATTCAAATCAAATTTAAGGAGATCCATGATGTCCAAGGCATTCTTTGTGGAACTCATCATATTCTGGCGATTGATTCGGGATTAAAGTGCAGAGTCCTCGAATTGACGTTATTTTATTCAAATCAAATTTAAGGAGATTTACGGCGTTCTTTGCGAAATTTATTAAATTCAAGATCATATTTGGAAATAAAGAATCAGAGAATTAGATTAGAGATTAAATCCATAATTTGATAAATTTCAATTTCATTTTGTTTATATAGATTTTTCTTGTCTTGTAATTTTATTTATTGCAGACAAATAAATTTGCGCTTACACATACTCTTGTGGTTCTTATTTGTTTAACATACCAAAAATTAAATATATAAATTAACTAAATTAAATTAAACGACTAAAATTAAATGTATACTTTTTTAATTTAAAAAAATTGAGTTAATTTTTGTAAAATATGCCCAAAAAAAATAGCCAATATTAATAAATTACTCTAGTATTCAAATATTAGGCAGTTTTAACATTTTGAGTGACATTAAAAAAGTTTGGAAAAAGATGAAAAAAATAATTAGGTCAAAATATAATTCAAAAATTGGGTCTAATAAACTAGATCCACCCATAGACTCAATGGGTCCTAGGTTTGATAGGGTAGGGTGTAATTTATGATTTATTATTTGGATATTTTAGGATATGCTTCTAATTAAGTTTATAGATTGAGTATGATAGGACAAATTATTTGTGTGTATTAAGATATGTATTTGAATAGGGTAATATCCTAACCAGGCATAATATAATACATTGCATAAAACTCAACCCAACATGTTCAAACAGTCACAAACATACAACACGGAAACACAAGTACACATTAATAAAGTTTACATTCCAAATCAATAATTAGAACCATGTGCTTGACATTATTGCTGAAAGAGGGTTAAGATTGTGCAGATCGTCCGGTAACTCAGTTTTTGTGTATGAATCTAATATCTACGTTATATTGCACCCCTCAGTTGCAAAGCGAACCCAATTAATATATGTGCGGATCACCAGGCATTAGCAACGGGGGTTGGCCACGAATTTATTCATAGGGTAAAATTTATTCTCATTCCTAATGTTTGATCTCAATTGCAAAATTATTTTTGTATTGTTTTTGCAATGTCGTCCCTCAATTAAATTTTCTTTTGCGGCATTTTTGGACAACAAAATATTAATTTTGTGTTGTTTAATCAAAATACATTTCAAATTAATTTATGCTATTAATAGAACATTAAAATCATACTCAAGTTTTCAAATCAATTGTGATTCCTTTGATGAGTAATTTATTGACCAAATGATAGCTCTCCACAGTTTTATGTTTGAGATTCTAATTTTGAATCCTAATAAATTCCTAGCGTACGTGCATATATAAATAAACAAAATACTAGTAATTTAAGTACATTTGATGCATGTTTTTCAATTTTATAGTATAGGGTAAACAATTTATTTTTTGATATAATATCAATCTTTTATAGCATTTGATATTTGTTTGACTTATTACATAAATAATAACAAAATATTAAGATAAGATGGTAATTATTGATATAGAATGTGTGAATTGCAAATGATAGTTATTATATAATTGTAGTTTAGAAAAAAAGAAAGAAAGAACACTTTAGGTACGTCACACACAAATATACCAAAGAAAATGTTAAGTATTTTATTAATAACTAGTGGTCGATGCACATTCTATGCGTATGCATTTATTAACAAATAAAAATAATAAAACAATATAAATGAGAAATAACACAACTGCAGAAAAATTGAAAAGAAAAAAGATTGCATAAAAATAAAAATATGTATAACATTCATCAATAATTGTGGAAGTGAGCTGGAGTAATACGGTAGGAAAGGATGGTAGTTGTTCTATGCTTATGGAGATTAAAAAAAAAACACTTGCTGCTGCGATGGAAGCTAGCATAATAAAAACAATTGGAAAATTTTTAAAATAATTATCATATTTCACATTTATCTATTTGTATGTTCAAGAGTTGCACTACTAGACTTTACTATCTTTCATAAATATTGATTATGGTATAAGTAATTTCTCATTCTTGTAATGTTATCATATATTTATAAATGCATAAAAGTTTTTTTCGATAGTGAATTAATTTTTGTGAATAAACAAATAATATTTCAATTTTAGCAAAGTCATGAAGATTATTCCATTTTTGTAAAATCAACTTTGAAAAAATTGAAAAAAACAATTTTGCAATTGATGTAAAAAATTTCACTTCATTTCATAAAATAAATGTAACGAGAAATAGTCGGGGAAAATTTTAATTGTAAAACTTAATAGTGCTTTAGTCGATTACCCATCCATAATTTTTCGGGTCTGCCATAAAGTTTTCATTAATCCATTCTCGCACGTCTAAGCGTTCCGCTTGAGCAAAATTAGGCCCGTCTTTCTTGATTCCGCCATTTATTTCTACTGTGCCAAAACTGTAAATCTTGTTGCCTCTCTTTTTCTCTCTACCCGCTTCTCCTCTCGTCAAATCTTGAAACCTAACCCTAGTCCCTCCTAAACCCAGAACCGATAAAATTGATATGATCCATCTTTCTCCTCAGATATATGTGAAAAATCTGCTTTTACTTGTTGATTGCCGGTTTATATCTTATTTTTATCTGCATTTGAAACATTTCTGATTTGACCATAAGAATTTTGAGGGACAAAAAATCAAGGGAAGGGTTGCTTTTGTTATTTCAACAAGTGGGTACGTTTCAAATTTTTACTTGTCATTCCTGTTTCTTGTTTTAGTTTTTCATTTCTGATTTTCTTGACATTGGTGAGCTGAATGTCTCTTTTCTGTTGAAGGATGAGCCTGAACATCCTTTATTTCTTGTGCGTTTGAGCTGATGAATTCCTTTGAAAATATATATATATATTTTTAATGTAAAAGTTCAAGAGGATTGCTTTCTTTTTCGGGGTAATAAGAAAATCAGCAGGAAATTTGGTTGTATGCTGAAAAGGGAATGTCAATTCTGCTATATTTATTTTTTGTGCTTGTGTCTTTAGTAGATATAGAGTTGAGTTCATAATCTAATCTTTCTGCTTAAAAGTTTCCGTCAATGGACAGTAAAATTTGAGTGGAGACAGTTTACTTGTACTGAAAACTGTGTGAGCTGTATTACAAACAATTTAAACTGCTGACTGGAAACTGTTTTTTCTATTGTTTGCCGGGAGTGGTTTTAACATGTCTATAGTAAGTCATTACTATACAATGTTATCATCCAATTATGTTTAATTGTGATATTTGCCACAACATTATAGATGTAGCATTCATGATAAAAGATACTCCTGTCCCCTGCTTCTTTAGACTTTATTGCCCTTTAATCTTACAGATAATCTTTGTAGCTAAAGCCTACTGTGTTGAGATGTATTATGATCAATAGCAGTGAGATCTAAGAATTGTTACTAATGAAAATTCTGCTCAACTTTGAGTCTTAGTATTTCTAATCCCAATTCTGGGAATCATTGATTCGTAGATATCAATCACAGATTAAAGATGTTATTTGTTTATTGTTGGTGGGTCCTCTGCAACTGACTCTCATGCAATATCCCTATCATTACATGGCTAATTCTCTTATTTATTTATTTATTTTTCTTTTTGGGAGCTTCCTCTATGCAACTGACTTCTATGTGAGACTTGCATCAGCTAGAGTAATAATTCTTAATCTTTTGTTGAAAAATAAAGAGTTCTTGCTATTTTTAAAGTTAAGGATTTTGGTTACTTTCTTTCATGAATGTTCTATAGTCACATCCCACTTTGTTTCATGCTTTAAAGTTTAAATTATAAGTGGCCTTATTATTTAACTTTGTTCACGAAATCACCTTCTTTTATCTTTCTCAATGTATCCCATGTGCTGTTTTCCATCAATGCTTAGCTTATATGTGAAAGTATACTTTTCTTCAATTGGTTTATCTATTTAATTTATTTCTGTGTCATTTCCATTATCAAATTGACCTGTGACATGGAAGTAGCAAAAAGAGTAGTTTGCGTGCTAAGATTAATTATGCTCCTCCATCCCTCCTTCAAACAGCCACAAAAACAAATGAACTTTTGGTTTCCGTGGTTTTGGCCAGGGTTTGTACGTTTTTGAACTCTCACTTGTGAGTTGCACACTGCCAACATGTCTCCTGTTATGTTATTATTGCTGATGAATTACATAGATTTGTTTACTGAGCAATCAGCATATTTTAAACAGAATGACTAATCAGTTTGTGGGATGGAAATTTAAATTGAACTTGCACTGTTGAGGTACATGCTTCAAGGCAGATTATTTTTGCTGCTATTTCTTATCGAGGTAGCAGAAGGCAACCAGGGGAAGAACATTGGTATGAGGAAAAAACTTCGGATTGTCAGTATAACAGGCATAATATATGCAACAAAGGAGAGCTTAGAAAAGGAATGCGTGTACAGTGATGTTGAAAATATTGAAAGAATTCAAAATTCTTCATTCTGTAATATGACCCTGAAAGATGGCTTACCTTTTTTGGCTGATAAAAGTGTTCACTAGAACCATGTGGAATTTTTGGTTTCTAATGCTTGCTTGATAATGCAGGTGTCTTTGCCTTTCACCTTTTCTGAAGTGCCAAAGCGAAATCTGGGTGGAAAGGTTTTGCCTGCAGTAGTGACTAGTAGGAAACGAGCTATTTCAGGGTGGAGTAGCGAGCAACTGGTTTATCTTTATCTTTCATATGCACAAATATAGCCGCAGACTCCTTCCTTGAGTGTTGGAGTGCTGCCTTGGTTCTTGGTATAGCTGACCAGCCTTACTTGCTCGGTGGACCTTTATGCTCACATATCTATATTTCTATGTGTAGTTTGATGTTCCTTCATGTGCAGCATTTATTAGGGTCCTGATTTTGTTAGCATGTATACTCAACAAGATATGGTTTTGTTGCTCTGACTAGAGGGTGAAAAGATGGCCTTTGTTACAGAAGAGGAACAACAAACTGAGGATTATCTCTTCAAGATTGTTTTGATTGGTGATTCAGCTGTTGGTAAATCGAACTTGCTTGCTAGATTTGCTAGAGATGAGTTTTACCCTAATTCAAAATCTACAATCGGGGTAGAATTTCAGACACAGAAGATGGAAATTAATGGGAAGGAAGTCAAGGCACAGATCTGGGACACAGCTGGCCAGGAACGGTTTAGGGCTGTTACATCTGCATATTATAGAGGTGCAGTTGGAGCGCTCCTTGTCTATGATATCAGCAGACGCCAGACTTTTGAAAGCATTGGCAGATGGCTTAATGAACTTCACAGTAAGCAATATGGCATTTTAGTGCTTTGTTTTTATTTGTTTATGGGTCTGTTTTCCTCTTAGGATACTATTGAAAATGCACCCACCATCTCTCCAGCCTCCCCACAACTAGTCTCAGAACGACCTGGCACTTAAGCCTAGATCTCCTTCTCATATGAAATCTTAAGCCCATATGGAATTAGAATATGCTTTGCTAGTTAGTGTCCTATGCTTGTGAAAAAATATACTTTGGAAAGAGTATTATTTACACGATGCACCTTGATGCTATCATGATTTCACTGCCCTGTTAAATAGTAGCAATCTAAATTCCAGCAGTTCATTTGCTTGTCTGAGCTTGAAAATATATAACTTTGAACAGCTCACTCGGACATGAATGTGGTGACGATATTGGTGGGCAACAAGACTGATCTGAAAGATGCTCGGGAGGTGACAACTGCTGAAGGCAAAGACTTGGCTGAGGCACAGGGTCTGTTCTTCATCGAAACTTCAGCTCTGGATTCGTCCAATGTTGCTGCTGCCTTTAAAACGGTTGTGAGAGAGATCTACAACATTTTAAGTAGGAAAGTTATACAATCTCAAGAACTCAAAGTAAAGGATCCTGGATGGATGGCAGATGGGAAGACCGTAGTTTTACAAGCTGATGCTGATGGGAACCAGGAAGTGGCAGATGGACAAAGTAAAAAGGGTGGATGCTGTTCATCATGAATGAATTCCACTCCTTTTCATGGTTTGACTCTGATTCATTGGTGCCCTTTCGCACATATGTAGGTGTAATTCTATTCACTGTTTGTGTTAAAGGTGTAGAAGAAATTTTTCTTTTGTTTCTTCAAGCAGATGACTTGAAGGGTTTTAGCAATTTTTTATGTTGTGACATCTAGTATTTTTCCTCCTTGCTGCTCAGTTGAAATCCTTTTATTCCTCTTCCCATCACCGTTAGCATCTAATACTGCATATATCCTCAAGGACCTTAGCCATTATCTTTTCCTTTTCTTTTTCTTTATTCAGCGACTTTCGTTTTTCTTCTTATTTGATCTCTAAGAATCCTGGCAAGTAGATTTGTTACAGAAGGCATGGCAGAAGATTATATTATGTACTACTTTGTATTCAATGGGGGGCCACTATGATGACATCAACAGTACCGGAGGGCGCCAAAGATTCATGCGAGAAAAGATCAAGAAACCGCTTGTCTAGTGAAAAAAAGACACAAGGAAAAATTCATTTAAACGAAGATCTGCAGTTCTGTAATTAAAGGTCTGAAATTCAAAGTCCCGGCATCGCTTCGCTTTGCATGTATTTTCTTGCATTGCTTGAAGTTTAGATGATTAAGGGAGACATCTTCCTCATCCCGAGGAAATCGGGGGAAAATAAGAAGAAATCTTTATTTTTCAGATGTATCTACAAGGACAAAAATGCTTCTAGAATATTTTGCAAAGTTTTCAAATGTTCCAAAAGATTTTAAATGATCCCATATTTTTAGATGGAAATTACTCTACATTTTTGTGCTTCCTTTCCTTCGGATCTATATTCGCAATACGAACACTTTTACATTTGTATAAAATTCATTAGAAAATCTTAGAGAATTTTAGAATGATGCAGATTGTAGATATAAGAGAAAAACGTAAAAAAAATTGGAAATATGGAGAATAAAAGGAAGCTTCTAGAAGTTATATTAAAAAGTATCCTTTTTTTTTTCCCAAATATATTTCAATCATGGTCTCTTTGAGGAAGTGAAAAATATAAATAGAGGGAGAGATGTATTCTTAACCAACTGAGTTCGGAATTAAATTTGGTATTTAAGTATGGGAGGAATTTTTTTCAAGAGATCTCTCGCCTTATATTTCACTTGCAATTTTCTTAATGAAACCTGTTAATTATTTCACATACTTCTTTTCATATATAAATATTTTGAGAGATGCTAACTTAGTTAAACAACTATAAGTGATAGAAAAGAATAAAATCATAGAACGAGCTGTTGAATAACAAGAATATATATATAACTTTTAGATTTGATAGAATGCGAAAATGGATCGAGAGAATCCATATACTTACAATTGTAGGATGATGAAATGCATTAAGAAAAGAGAAGGTTTTGTGTAGGTTCAATGAAAGAAAAGTAAGGTTTACATATATGCATGAGGTGGTAGTACATATCGAATTATCTTGGTAGTGTCCGCATTTGATTGGTAATTTATTAATTTCCTAATGAGTAATAACTTGACTAAAATTTGGGTTAAGAATTTATGCAAAAAAAATTAAACATAGGAAAACGAAATTAGAAGTTTCGAAGAAGTAAATGGTATAGAACTCAAAATTGATATTGCATAAATGTTGCCTTTGGTTCATGACCTTATAGTTCTGACAAAAACTTCCCATGGTTGTCATGGCTCTTGCAAAGCATGAGAATTTTTATCACAGTTCTGAAAAGGTGTTTCATGTAGATTTTATTCTATTTAAAGAATACACTATAAACAACAAAGTTAATTGCTAAATTTATTAAATTATTCTAATTATCCATTAACATATATGTGCAATGCAATGCGGACTTATCCTTGATTTTCCTCTTTTGTAAGAAATGAAAAGAAAAGGAAAAAGAAAAAGAAAAACAATATATAGAGTGATTAAGTTTATCAGGAAAATTCATCTTTTTTCTTAATTCAATGCAATTGATAATCAAAAAAAAAAAAAAAACTAAAAACACATTTAATTATTATGTAACTTAACGATGATCATTTAACCTACTAGCATAAGTCTCTTATATATAGTGTGAATTTAATGGTTCGAACCTATTGAATCTCTAATTTGTATGTGTATAAATAAATAAATAAATAAAAACTATCATATGATTTATCATTCATCACTTAAACAAACCACAGATATTTTAAAAAATACTTTCATAATTTTGCTGCAGTTATTGGCATAATTAGTCTCATTGTTGATGTTCAAATATGATTTAGTGCAATTAAATTGATTAAACTTAATAAAATTACATAGTAACAAATGAATCAATCCAAACTTTTCGTATTATTTTCTTTATCAATGCATGAAATAACTAGATGCGTCGTACACGGACAGTTACTGATTAATACCGCAAACTTTTACGTATAATATATTCTGATTGATTATAGAGTTGCCAAATGCACTTTGATTAGATACATCAACTAAATATTAAAACAATTCAATTCAAATGTTTTGCAAATTAAACGATCAAATCTTAACATACATAGACATATAATTATATTTATACACATGAAAAATATACAGTAGTACATTGTAGAATTTGATTAATAAAACATATCATAGAAGTCAACATATACATACACACCCGTACATACACACACACACAAATGTAAGTTTCACAATTCAATTAACAAAATATAATTCTTTTAAATTTTAATTTATTCATATATTATTAGAAGTATAAATTATTAAGTTGATGTATAACTATTTCAAGCATTTACTAAATGTATACATCATTTATTCATTTATTTATTTTATGAGAAAGAGCATTACAAATAACAAAATGTTATCCTTTCAAGTTTCAACAAAGCAATATATTCCTATTCTCAAGTCAATTATCAAAGTATCACAAAGCACATAAAGTGCACAATACGCCCATTGCGGATTGAACACAAGCCCTCCCACTTAATAGGAGAGACGAATGCCACTTGAGTTAAAAGCTAATAGACCGTATACATCATTTATTTAAATCTACAATAATGTGTTCTCCTACATATCTAACAAATTTCATGTTAATTATATACAAATTAACCTATATTAATTTCGCATATAAATTAAACACGTAGGAATAATTATTCATGGTTTATGCTAATACAACTTTGGTAGTTAATTACGGTATATTTTATCCATTATTAATTTAGTAACAAAATGGAGAGTAGATATATCTAGAAATAACACCACACATTGTCTGTCTACTTACTCTTTTCCATTGATGATGTCCTATTTGTTAGTTGAACAAGAGTATAATCTTATTCTTTCTTGCCTTTTCTTTTCTTTTTAAATTAATTTGATAAAGATGAAATAATAATTAATCACAAATCATTTATAATTAACACGAATATTTTTGTGGATTCTTCAGATTAGGTTTCTAGAAAATAGGATCCGATGACAAGAAACCACCAACTCTTTTTCCTTTTTTTAGGATTAATTACTCGAACTTTCCTGAAATTTGACCTATTTACAAAAAAATTCATCAACTGTCAATTTATCATTAAATTAAAAAACTTTTATTTTACCTCTATCTGGCATTTTGTAGAAACCATGAGCTGTTATTAAAGAAAATGATGGCCTCAACAAAAAAATTTCTGAAAATCCAAAATGCCCTTGGGATCCTTTTAGCTAAATTATTCATACAAAAATATCCTTCGATCTATTTCTAACATTTAAATTTATAAAAATTTATTTGATACAAATTTTCTATTAAATTTTTGAAAAATTTAAATTTATCATTTTAGATAATATAATTTTAACAGTTTTAAGTAACATATTTAATAATGTTAAAATAATAACACATCTAAAATAATTTAATTAAGTATAATTGAATTGCTTATTAATTAAAAATAATAAAAATCTAAAATAATGGTATATATTCAATAATGTTAAATAATAAAAATATCACAACTAATTTATTTAATAACGTCGCAAATCTAGAATAAGTTATTTAAGTAGTTGAATTTATTTAATAACGTTATAGTAAACATCTATATTGAGTTAGATATTTAATAATGTTAGAATAGTAACATATCTAAATCAATTGAGTTATATTTAATAATACTAAAATACTATACATATTTAAAATAATTTATTTAAATTAAATTGAATCTATTTATTAACTAAAAAGTTAAATACATACATAAATAAAAAAAACCTAGCTAGTTTGTTTATGTTTTTAACTCCATTTTCACCCATTTTTACTATTTAAAAATGAATTACCAATAACTTATCATTATTTTTTCCAATATTCCAACTCATTTTCATATCAAGACACATTTTTTAATAACCTATGTATATTTTCTTAATAATTTACTTATCTTCTCTCTCTTCTTCACTAATACTATTTTTTTCCACCTACAACCTACTAAACCATGTATGATTATTATTTTCTCAACATACCATGCAAATACAAATCTATTTTCAACTTATTTACTCTATCTAATTTTTAAAGTTTTAAAAATATTAAAAATAAAAACACAACCAATAAAGCTGTAAAAAAGCTATTATCTTCTTCACTCTTCCCCACCCATCCCACCCAACTAAAAGTTTACCACACACTCATCCCACTTCCTCCCACCCACCCCGACCGCAGTCATGGGCCCCTGGCGGTCGATGGAGGATTGATCATTGAGTGGGTGTATAAATATGCTATATATAAATATAAATATAAATGTTTTTTAATATATTCTTTTACGAGTGGGTTTTAGAATATTTTTATAATTTAATCAGTGAGATCAATTATCATATTGCTTTTATTATTATTATTATTCTTCTTCGTTTTCTTAATATTAAAAGATAGAAGTAAAATTGGTATTTCACGAATTCAATCAATTTTGACGATGGCTCGTTGGTTTAAAGAAGATATTTGTAATTTTATAATAATTATGAACTTTTTTGTAAATAGACCAAATATTAGGGATATGAACAACTAACTTTTTGTTTTTCTCAAAACGTGGAAAATATGTCTGCCATTTTCACTCTTTAGTCCTTATGCAGTAGTTTCCACTTTTAGACAAGCGTGTTTCATGCTGAGATAATGCAGAACTGGACGTGTGGCGCGCTGTCTGCACACGCCAACTCTACTCAAATAACTTTGTCGTGCAGCCACGAAGCCAATCTACTCCTGAAATTGACGGGGCCGGTGGATTGGCAGCGAGCGGCTTCAGATCCTCGTTATAATGATCTAAAGATCACTCCAACGATGGAGAACGAACCCAAAACTCAACAGAATCCATCTAAACTCAACTCATTCAGATTAATTTTAAAATTCAAGTTAACCAAAGTTTATTTAAATTGGATCAGACCCATGAATTCTAACCCACGTTGCCCCCTCTACTCAAACAAATTAAACCTCAATGTCGAGGAAACTAATTAATTCTTGCATATTCAGTTAGCTTTCTGCCAACATCCTTCAGACAGATAACAAAATCAGCAGAAGGATGGCAAGTCATCAAAGCACAGGATAATGCACTTATAAGTTTCTTAAAAAAGAAATATAATTCAGCTTAAAGAAGGCACTAAAGATGACATTGAGGAAGAAAAAGAACATATTTTAGTAAATTAATGTGGCATGACTTAGCCAAGTAAATAAAATGTATTGTTTGTCTGCCAATAAGCCTGACAAGGAACTGGGAATTACTGATCTTACAGCAGAAAAAAGAGATAGAAAGTCTACACAAAAGAATTAAGGGGCCTCGTATGTCTGACCAATGTCAACAAAGATGAATGATAATACAATTTTTGAGTATATCCTGCAACCCAATAGCACATCACAAACAAATTACAAGAAACAAAGCCTATATTTTGAAAAGATTGAGTTCAAACTTTAGCACAAAATCTTTTGCAACTGCTCACAGAAATGAGTTCTCTAGAATGGCTATTTAATGTACTCTCGACCGACGAACTTGTGTAAATCATTGTTCACTTCTGGTTCCCCTTGTATATATTGCCTACTATAATCTTAAATTATCCACACAGTAATATGTCCTAGGCTGCAATTCCTGTTTGAAATAAAACAGTGGATAAGTCAGTCAGCGGCATAGATTGGTATAAAATGTCATCTTGATTGATTCTTATACTTGAATAGTCCCAACAGCCAAGAAAATATTTTTTCCATTTGAGTAGTTGTTATTTGGAGTAGAAAGCATTTAAGCAAAGATCAAGTATATAGACCAGAAAGAAAAACCGAAATTCTTACCTCTATTTGACCTGGCATTAACACTATAACCCCCAACATAACCAACGGAATTGTTAGGTGCTACATCAGCAGATGCACCACGACCAAAGCCAAAAGCAGTGGGACCCTCAAGCTCTGGAGAGGATGAACGCCAAGCCTGATCGCCATAAAATGACTCATTCCCATATAAATTTCCCAAACCCTCATCACGAACATTATTTGCAACAGAATATGATGATGCTGTGCCACCAATGCCTCCACTGTTTCTACCATAGCCTGTCCTGCCACCAAAGTTGTTTACACCGATTCCATAGCCAGTATTTCCACTGCTCAAGGAACCACTTCCCCTACCTTGAGCTGAAACAGGAGAGGAACCCCAAATTTCACCGATGTTTCCAAAACTACCAACTAGTCCATCATTTCCAGTTCCAGAGCCAGCAAGAGCATTTGATGATGTTACTGAGTTTGCACCATAATTAAGACTCCCATTGCCCCACAAATTTCGATTTATAGTGTTCAACAAAGGCCCATTTCCAGCAGCACCCACATCATAGCCAATGGGACCGCCATAACGATTTGTATTTCCACTGTAATAAGAGTTCATCCCACGCCCATAGCCTAAACCAGAATCTCCACTTGCCCCATAGTTTAAGCTGAATTCAGAGTCCAAATTCAGTCCCATGCTATAAATAGACGGGCTGTATGGAGAATATCCACTTCGACCGACAGTTACAGGACTGAATCGACCGTCCATTCTCATGCCATAGCCAGCCGGAGAGCTTGAGTTATATCCATGAGTATAAGTATTAAGGAAACTGTTCACTCTGTTTAGACCATAGTTATAGCCACCTGATTGGCTTCGTGTTGGTCCTGGAGATAACTCTTTGGGAACAGCCCGCTTAACCTCGACCATTTTTCCATTAAGTTCATGAAAGGTTTTGAACAATACTTTATCCACTGCTTCCTCTGAATCATAAGTTATAAACCCAAAACCTCTAGGCCTTTGAGTATTGTGGTCATACATCACCACCACATCAGTTATTGTTCCAAATTGATCAAAGTACCTCTTGAAGTCACTTTCTGTGACGGTGGATGCTAAACCTCCTACAAAAATCTTCTTTGTACGGGCAGGACCAGGGGAGCCCTGGATGCTGCCATTGTTTCTGTTAAAGTTTTGATGATCATCCCTAGGAACAGCCTTCTTTGCCTCCACCTGATGAAGAGAAGATAAATAAAGTAACTCGTCTGCTGTCAAGTTTTCACATAATTCATGGAAGATAATCTTATGATTTCTAAATTGGCTGGCACAAATATGCTGAATTAAAATTGCCTTCTCCACAGACTTGGATGAAAAGTTGCTGTAAATAAAAATAAATTACTAGTACACTGAAACTGCAAAATGCAATTGAAAGTAATCATAACAAGTAAAATGAGATAAATCTGCCTTTGAGTAAGTTCTTACTGGTATGCATTTTTATACTCGATCATCAGAAATTTCAAACTATATTCTAACACACCATTACATAAGGTCCACAAAAAACTGTTTGGTATATGAAAAAAGAACTAAGTCGATGATGAAAACAAACTGCACCAATTGAGCACATTAGTTTTCTTCAAGATGTTAGCACCTGAAAAGAAGATGATACCAGCATATACTACCAATCCTTAGTCCTCTTTTTAGATCTCCAAGGTTCCTTCTCATCTATTTCATTATTCTGCATCACTTTAGCAATATCACATCTTTAATCAAATCCAAAACCCACTAGCATAGCCTAGCTGAAGCAACCTGTTCTGCGTCCTGTTTCTTGATTCCTAATCTTTTTTTATTTATTTACTGAACAGTCTAGATCATTGTTGGCGAGAATGTTCTCTGTTATAAGATGAGGCAATGCCACTAAATTCAGACATCATTTAATGTCATCAAAACTGTGAAAATATTTGCAACGGAAGGTAATACAAACGGAACAAATAGATAAAAAGTTACAATATGCATTTTTGGCATTCGAGAGTGCATAAAAGGATTGAAATGCCATTGTGCACACATAGTACACTCACTACATTTACCAACCAAATGTCATATACACCAAACATATGGAAACACAATTATAATGTTCTTTCCCTATATATATGAGATTGCATAAATAATTGAAATGCCATTTCCACTGTTCTTACCAATCAACATTTAGAATTTTGATCTACTCTGAATGACATATGTTAACAGATAATTTGATAAAGAATGCAGCACTATATTCAATTGGAAATGCTGTGCAAAATGAGGATACATGACTTACAGTTCTGCCATCTATGATATGCTTCTCTTTGACAACTTTCTCGGCAACAGAAGCATCTGCAAAAACAACAAAACCAAAACCACGGGCACGGCCAGTAGTGCGATCTTTCATTATCACAGCTTCCACTACTTCACCAAAAGTTTGGAAATACTCTCTCAGACGCTCTTCACTTGTGTCCCAAGAAATCCCACCAATGAACAACTTCCCAGGTTCCATTTCCATTCGCTGCACACCTGATTGCCAATCAAACAGTCAATTTTTAGTTAATCAAATCTCACATCTATTGCCAATTACGCCATAATTTTCACAATCACCGATTCAAGGTATCACACAGCTCAATAAATAGACTGACCAAACAAGGGATCCACTCGCAAATGAAGCTAGATCACTAAACTACGTATTACAATTCAATTTCAATATATTATACAGCTTATTCGACATAGAATCAGTCACCAATACAATAAAATCCAATCATTACACAATATGATAATGTAGATAAGAAAAGAAAAGCGTACCTTTAAAGAAATAAAAACACAACAGAAACCTGGAGATTCTCCTACTTAGATAAGAAATGAGCAATTATTTATGTTCAACAGGAGACCATCTGATCTTTAACAGATCGAAAATCAACAGCACCCACAATCCAAAACCACCTAAGAAAATTAATAAAGATTCAAACTTGGATTTGAAACAAGCAAGAAAAGATCAATACATCACAAAATATATGCTCGTATTTACCAAATAATCAAGGCCCAGAAGAAAAATGGATTAAACTCAAGATCTGAGAGGAGGCATAGATAGGAAAGCAGAGGGCTGAAGGCCCTCTTCCTTTTTCCTTTTTTATTTTTCTTTTCTTTTTCTTGTTTGCCAAAATTCAGTCTTTGTTAGAATTGCCAGAGATTATATATATATTTTTTAGTATATGTAATGTGTGCGTGAGAGAGAAAACAGAGATAGTGTGGCCGGGGAGATAGAATTTCACATCCAAAAATGGGTTGATATATGCGTGTGTTGTGTGTGAATATAGGTTATTTGTATATATATTTATATAGTTTATATATATTATAAAGAGAGCGAGCTCTTTGGTTATCCTCTCGATCTCTCGTGCAAGAAATGTAGGAGACGAGACGATGGAAGTGGTGCTCGGCTGTTTAGAGATTTCTGAAATTTTCTAGTAGGAAATAAAATAATAAGTGGATGTTAAAATAACTTAGGCTATGTTTGGTTATATTCTCTTGCAATAATTTTGTTTTAAGAGAATAAAATAAAATATGTGTCTTTCTTTTTTGGCAAAATAAATTTTTAAAATGTTTAAATTGTTCTTACAATTAACTAGTAAATTATCAAAAGCTACGTATTTTTTGTATCTCAATCATTACTAATTATATATGCATATATTTACATATTATAATAAAAAAATATTATTAAAATTTATTTACACTCTTAAAACCCAATAAAAAGACATTAATTTAACTGTTACAGTAGGATTTGTCTCATCCCAAAACATAAACAAGCATACCAAATTTTTCTAAAATAATTTAATTACATTTTCAAATCATAAACAAACACACATCATATTCTCCATTATAAAATTCACATTCCTCAACCTCACTCCCAAAACTCATTCTTCTAAAATATATAATAAAAAACATATAATTCGTAAACAAATATTATCTTAAATTCTCATATGACCCATCATTTTATTAATATTTTCTTTTTATGCCTGCCATTTTTTTCCGACCACTTCATCAATGTTGAGTCCTTCTCAACATAGAAGGCAAAATTTAATGGGCAGTGCGCTTTAATTACTCTTAATAAAACTTCGATTAGTGATTTGATTATGTCCATGAGTCACCAAAAAAGTGGGGATGGGAATTGCGGACATTTTTTTCTTTTTTTTTTTTCTCCCTTTACCTTTTTGCGCGGGGGGCGCGGGCGCGCGGGTAGGTGGGCTAGTCGTAGGCTTGACATTTATATTGCACAGCACGTCCTTCTAATTTTACACCTAAGTTGTGCACATCCTCGAAATGAAGTTATTTTGCAATGGAAATGTTTGATTATATTTTGGGACGATTTTAATATATATTTTAAGAAAATAAATTTTAAAAGTAGAATTGGAAAATGTAAAATTGTTATTGACAAATGTAATAAATTTTTTGTTTAATTTTGAAAAAATGAGTAGAAAATACAGTATATTTGTTTATAATTTGAAAATGATTATTTTTTACAGTTACAATTAAATCAATAATTTTTTGTTAGGTGTTTAGGTTGAAAATAGAAATAAGTAATTATTTTCATTATAAGGATAATAACAAAATATATATGATACATATATAAGAAAAACATGGAGTTTTCAGGGTAATGAATCGTAGAAGATGGGACCTTAGGAAAAAATATTTTGATATTTTGGAGTCAAAATAGATACATGTTTAGTTATATTTGACAAAACATCACGAAACATTGTTCTTGAATTTATATATTTTTCAATTATAAACTGACAAATTCTAGAGAAAATTAACTTTTTTATTAAGGAAAAAAATATAGAGTTTGCATGCTAAATTAATTATGAAATTACACCAATAATAATTATTTCAAAAAGAATTAATTGATATTTGTTGAGTGGTTAATTGATTTAATCACATTTTCTTCACATGTTAGGAGTTCAAACACTTTATACACACTTGGATAAATAAAAATAATAATATTTTGATATATATAAAAATATTTAAACAAAAAATACAATAAAATGAGCGCTTTCCTCTAATAAAAAGTAAAAACATTAACAAAATATATAGTAATGCCTTTGGTTACAATAAGTTTAACTTATGAAGAAATATATATATATATATATATATATATAATTACGTATGTATGCTCATAGCAACAAATCAAATGATGGGTAAGAACTAATCTATCAATAATAGATTGTGCACTTGTTAATCTCCCTTTTTCGATGAAAAAAAATTGATATTTAAGTAACAATTATTATGTATAAGTAATCTACTTAACGTAGTTTAAATATAATTAATTTATGGATTGTAAGACAAAATACACAAATTAATTTAATTATGGATGCCTTGACGAAGGAACAAACTGCATTCAGACATTTTTAAGATTAAAAAAATAATCAGTAATTGTCAAGGACAAAGCCAAGAGTTAACTTTGGAGGGCGTAATTTTTTTTATTTATCGGAAAACAAAATTTTGAATTTTTAATAAAAAATATATTTAATATAATTTTAGATTGATTTAGTAAATGGCTATTCCTACCAGTCTCTCCTTAATGAGAGCTTAATGCAAATTACAAAAAAAAAAAATACTGCAAAGGGTGTCTGTTGGTGCATGTTAGCCAGCATGGCTTAAACCTCCTTCTACGTTTTCTATTTATAAAAAAGTGAGAAGGATGTGTCTTTATATTATATATTTATATATATGCATTATAATTAATTGTTTATTTTTCGTGTTGATTTTTTTATTAGGTAAATAAATTTGGACATGCTTGCTTCATGTTGAGGCAAGGGATGAACCCTAAATAAAATGGACGGTGGAGTGCTGTCCTCACATTATTTGTCAGCCAATTATCTCAAAGGGGTGATTATTTTGTCTACAACCAATATATACAAATACAGAAATATTTATTATTTTAATTTTGATAAATTTCATAAGAACTGTCGGTGAAATATTACATAATATGGTAAATATTATTATTTATTTAATTAAGCATATTAGAAGTAATTAAAAAAATTAAATATATCTGACAAAAGTTGGGGTTTTAGGAATTCACTTTTGTTTTCCACTTTAGATTGATATATATAAAATTTGATAAAATAAAGTGGGAGATCGGAGATGCGTGAAGGACAGAGGGAATCGCATCGCATGTTTGGCCAACCATGAACCGTCGTCGTTTAAAATAATTCAACAATTGGATGGAAAAGACTCATCAAACACTCACTGCATAATGCTGAGTGCACATGCGTTACGTCATCCAACCAACGATTTTATTAATATTCAAATATTATTTGATCCTATTTTTTTTGTTTTGTTTTTTTTTGGTGGCAAAAATCTATTTTACCGTAATAAAACTCTTCCAGTGTAAGAGTAATTATTTTAGTGCAAAAGATGTCACAGTTTTATAAAGAAGTGAGTCAGCGCTTGCTACCAATTAACGTAGAAAGAGAAGAAAACCAATTTTGGCCTCGTGCTACTACTACTTTGAGAATTCAACATTCTTTTTTTGAAATTGTATTGTCACCACATGAAAATTATATGTAACATAGATTTTGGAACACTCAATACATGTTTTAAAATTTTTATAATGGAATAATAAATATTATATTCAATTATTTTTTTTTAAATATTACTAAATTTTTTAATATTGTTCATTTGAATATTTAGGAAATAAAGGGGAGGAACTAAAATAAAATAAAATAAAATAATAGAAAAAAAGGTAAATAATTGGAGAGAGAGAAAAGGTATTAAATAAAAAGAAAAGAAAGAAGAGAACACTACTTGTCATTATCTTCGGAGATGGAATTCATTTTGTCAACTTTTAAAATAATGCACCACTAAAATCCTCACGCTTCATATATAGATCTATACACACACACAACAATCAAATACGATTTGTATAGTTATATATATGCTTTAAATTTGTGAAAGCCAAAATATACTAATGGAAGTCTTAACCTTTTCAGATTTAGAAGATGTTTGGGTAATTTTACAAATTTTCAAAATAATTTATAAGATATTTAAAAATTTATAAGATGTCACAAATATTCAATGCAATTTTATATAAAAAAAATTCTAAACTCTAAAAATAAGTAGGATTTTGTAAGCTCTTTAGTATTAAATAAGTGTGGACTTATAAACTTATTTTTAAAACTTCAATAAATTCTTTTAATTTTCACCATTTTAATTACAATATTGTCACTATTTTATTCATACAAATGCAAGTCGGGAGTTTGTTAGATTTGAACTCCAAAACCTACACTTTATGTGTGAGACTAATATCATTTGACCAAATAGTCACTCGACAATTACAATATTGTTGTTACTAATTGGTATCTTATAAGTCCTAAAACCTTTTTTCTTTTTTTTCTTTTTTTTTTTGAGAACTTACAATGATGAATTTATTTTTTTCAACAAGATAATATTATCCTATGATTGAAATTGAATTAATTAACTTGAAGTACAAAATGAATATTTTTGTGCATATGAGGAGCTCATTTGAGTTAGAACTTTTAACCTCTCAAATAATAGAAGAGACAAATGCTATTGGGCTACAAGCCACTCGAAACAAAAACTTAGGGAATGTTTGGTTATGTGATTTTATTATGCATTTTGAGATAATAAATTATTAAAAAACTGAAAGTTGTGTTGAGGAATGTAACTGATTTTTTATTATATTTTGGAGAGTAGTAAAAAATTGATTTTGGAGTATTTTTGTATGTTTGTTTATGTTTTGAAGGGAGACATTTTTTACTGTAACAGCCAAATCAATGTTTTTCTATTGGGTTTTTGGGATGAAAATGAAATCAAGTATTTTTTTTATTGTTAGAATAATAAAAAAATGATATATATATATATAATATATGTATTTATATATTAAAAAATTGGGAAGTTTTGGAGATAATGAAAGATAGTAGAGGGTATTTTGAGGGGAAAAAATTGTGTTTCAAAGGAAAAATGAAGATATATTTGATTATGTTTTCCTAAAACAAATGTTGCCTTATTCTATTCAAACAATTCAAAAACTTATTTTTAAAATAAAATTTAATATTTTATAAGTTTAAAAAATATTTTCTTAAATATAAGAATTCATTATAAGATCTTTTAAAAAAGTTTACCTCAATATTCTTTAAACAAAAATTAGTTTTAGGAGCTTTAAATATGACAAATAATTGCGTTCCTAAGCTTGTTTTATTCCATCTGTGGTTAAGCCGCAAGTTAATCTATCATCACCCAACTACTGTACACGAAACTTCAGCTACGGGCAGTTGGAAGATATTTTCATTTTAACAAATCCGGTGGAATTACTTTTCATAGTCTTTGGAATCTCTATAATAATAATAATAATAATAATAATAATAATAATTAATATTAAAATAAAAATTTTAATGTTGAATGTCGAACCATCTTAAGTTTCGAGTACCCCATTTGCTAATTTGAGGGACGTGTATTTTAATTATTCTCATAGCTGAAATTTTCCATGAAATTTCTATTTAGAATATTCAAAATGAAGACTTTGTAGTTTATAAACTATCTGATGTTTAACTTGCAATTTATTTTTAAACTATTCCAACAAAGTTAATAATTTTCAAAAATGAGTTTCCAAATGTGAAATTCGATGATTTTTTTTTTTAAATAAAGAGATAGTTCATTTTGTTTCTCCAACATTATCTCAAGATGTCAAAAATCATTAAGTGAAAATTACAGGCAATTTGAATGAATTTACAAAAGCTTTCATTCAAATATCTAATGAAATATTTAAAATTTTATAAGATATTCTAAATTATTTGGAAAAAGTTTTAGAAGAGAAGTTGTAAGCTTCCAAAATAAAATTTTCAAATTTTATAAGTTATTTTTTTTAAAAATTAATTTATTTTAAAATTTGACATACTCTTATAGTTTTGGCCTATATAAAATTTGACATTATCGGTATCTTACAAATTATATGATTTTATTTTATTCAAATTTTAAAAAATTTGCTTTTAAAATAATATTTTATAAGTTCAAAAATATTTTGTATAGCCTAAAAGTTTATATGTTCTTCAAATAAATTTAATCAAATATATATTTAATCATTTAAATCAAATCATGCATTTAAGAGAGAACCATTATTAAAATTTACATACATATACTAGATCTATAAATTAGCTTGCTGGGTTGTTTGTGGCTTTGAACAGAGGAGTATGATATGGGTATAGCCCACAAGCCCAATTGATACTCGACTCACAAGTTAACATCATCAATTGGCCTAAAGGCTCGAATAAGAACATTCGGGTCAAAACACATAATAGTATAAATCGACCTCATGAAAAGATTGACTAGATCCATGGACAATAGCTCGAGTTCCATCAACTAGACAATGTCAAGAAACACGCGCGATGTGTAGAGTCATGATCCCAAGAGCATTAATTATAACGTCTGCCACCAATCATATCCGCATTAATGAGGCCTTGCCACCATCTTGTCCGCATTTAATAGTCTTGCCAACCCATCACTTCAAGATTAATGGCAACAAGGGCGCTTCTTGTTACCGTTGGTCATAAACATTGTGGTGGACTAGATCGAAAGGAACTAGAATGCCCCTAAATGAAGAAAAGGAGAACTAACCATAACATGGCGCCCTTTGTTAGGCACTATAAATACCTTCTTCCCATAAACAAAAATATGTTTTTACATTGGCTCTAAGTCGTTACTCTACCAAATTTCTTTCTAGTTGAACATAAATATTGGAGGTTTTTAGCTAAAAACTTTCTCAACTAACCTAACATTTGTTCTCTGATTGTAGGATTCGACCTCTTTTATCTCTCTCTTCATTCGCACTTATCTTTTCAATCGAATAACCCTCAAGTTGAAACAAAGAAATCTAACCTATCGAAAATTCGAAAAGGACATCATCAAAATATAAAAAATTTAATTGGTTCCCCTATGACATTCACACAAGAGTAATTCGGACAATAAATATTATTAGTTATTTATACTTGAAAACAAAAAAGGAAAAGAAACAAACAATCAAGGAACAGAATCATGAGATGGTCCTTGCTCACTTTTTTATCTCTCGCCCAAACGCGAAATTCCGTTGTACTTTTTCCACTTTACCGGCTCCTGCCCTTTCCATTACCAAAGAAACTAGCAATGAAATGTCAAGAAAATGAAAACATTTTCAATTTTCATTTTCCATTGCATTCCTCTCGAATCCCTCGTACCAAACACAGGACAAGGCATTCACACATTGATGCTGCGCCCAATCGCTGGGGATTGGCCGTTGCACATGAATACATGAATGATTATGTCACATGCCATATAATAATGTTGGACGCAATTATCATTTCCGGAATTTTCGCAGAGGTTTCCCCCAACGGAGAGTGGAATGAGGGGTTTTTGTATCCAAAAATGTTTTGTGTAAAATAGAAATTGCTATTGATTTTTTTTCATATAATTTGGATTTGTTATTTTAATAATAAAATAGAGAATTTAGCATGAGAAAAGTAGTTTGGATCCAATATTACTAATATTCTGAATTTTACTCTGACGCCTGAGGTTACAATTACACCTTTACTCTGATGCCTGAGGTTACAATTACACCTTTCACAAAACTGACAAAAGCAACATTGTTAAAACTCCATTCTTCATTCAGTTTTTTTTTTTAATTAATCATATGTTGTTGTTTTATCATGTCAAATGATAAATACAACTTTAATTGTACTCTATAATTTAGATTATTTCATACGTTGATTCTAAATGACTTAAAAAAAAATTTTATGCACACAAAATTGCATGTAATGACCGCTAGTTTTACCTATAAAAACTCATGATAATATATTTATAAACATTAACCATTACAAATTTATAATAATTATACATTATAAACATTATATATAATTTAATAATTATTTTTCATTAACATTTTGAATTTATATTCTACATACTCACACACACGCACACGCACACGCACACGCACACACGCGGGTGCGCGCGCGCGCGCGCACACACACACATATATATATATATATATATGTTAGATGCAGTTATTCGATGTCTTAAATTATCTCTAAGTATTATATTAAATTTATGTAACTTATATTAGTAGTATATTAATATAAGAAGTATACATGATTACATGAACACCGACTCTTTATACCTTTTTTTGTATAATATCTCTACCATAGTCTTTTCTCATATTTTACCTGTTTAATTATTTTCTATAGGATTTTTTTTTTTAATTCCAATGATGAATTATAGCAAAAGAATACGAGAGTTTACAAGGATGCATTAAAGACAAGTTATGAGATTGAGGTTTGGCTATTAAGAAATTCTCTTTTAGGAAATAGTTATTTATTATTAAATATAATTAAAATAATTTTGCATATTTAATTTTTTTTATCACTAATTGCTCAATGTTGTACAATGTTTAGCATGTGAGTTTTTTTCTCTAATTTTTAATTTTTTTTATTTGGATTGGAGTAATGTTCCAATTGTGTTCTTACTCCTGACGTTTCCATTTTGAAAGACTTAAATTTTCAATTGAATTGTCCCAATAATTTGGAATAGAATAGATTGAGCCTACTTATTGAGACAAGATTGAGACTGTGTAGGCTTAGTATCAAAATATTTGAGATGAGATTGAAGATTTTCAACTCCCCGAATTATTTATTTCCATACTTAGCCTATTCATCCAAAAGAAAAACAGTTGTAACAAAATTTTTCGGCTTAAAAACTCTCTTCCTTCCAAGGATAAAATATATTCTCGAGAATTAAGATATTTTAATATTTTATTTATTAGAATATCTTTTCAAAATTTATTATTATTATTTTTTCTTTTGATTTTGCTGTCAAACAGTAATCCAGACTATTGGCATACAAGTCAATTGGTTTAAATTCAAGATAACATATCAAATATAAGTGCTTGTTTTGAAGAGGCATCCAAACGGCAAACCTCAAAAAAGGTCTCCTCTCTAAAATAACCCCACTGACATATTTTTCTATGCACATATTTATAACATATTTAATTTTAATATAAATTTACTATTTATTCTAATCAAAACATATTTTTTTAATTATAGAAATACATTTCTAACCCATTTAAAAGAACTAAATATTACCATTTTTTTAAATGTTTTCCTAAAACTCATTTTTCTCAAAATACTATAGAATAAAACCAAACACTGTCCAAGCAACTCAAGACCTTCTTAAAATTTCTTGAGTGAAGGCCCCCAACCCAACATAGAATTGGACCCATATCCTCGTGTAGTTTTTTTAGCCATTTGCGTAGCTCATCTTGGAGTTTTTTTTAAAAAAAAGAAGAAGAGAGAAAGAAAGAAAAAATCATTTACACAAACAAATTACATATTTAAGGAATAAAAAGAGTAAAACAAAACTAAAAGAATACATATAACTTTATTTTAGGTATTTTAAGAAAATAATTACAAAATAATATTGATGCTGCTTGAAGTTGCTTATAGAAGAAATGAGAGTTGTGTTACTTGTGAGTCAACCAGGGAGGTCGGGTACTCAAGATGGTGTATAACTTTTAGGCTTGAGATCTGCAACCACAACTCACGTTAAACTAGCTAAGGTGCCCCCGGCAAAGGCACTTCAACGCTTAAGTTAGTTCTGGTCGAGGTAGAGAGATCGAACAGAATATAGAGAATGTAGAGTTTTTAGTGTATGGGAGATTACCTTGAGCGTGGTTGGGTCTGGAGTATTTATAGCTTTTTGTGGGCGTGATTTTACCCAAGTACCCCTATCAGGTGTACTAACTTTTTTCCATGCCAGGGGATTGGAAGTCATTCCATGTCCAGATCATGGTACTGTGCCAGGTGGCTAAATCTCCTATTTTCCCAGATAAACCATACTAGTAGGGGCACGTCTCTGCCAAAGTTGTTGGCATCAGTTGCACTGGCTGCCACGTGTCATTAGTGCAGAGGAACTCGACTTGTCAGACTGACAAACACGATGGGGATCTGAGTGAACGCTGGAGTGGTCTTAAGGTTGATTCATGTCGACAAGACTAAAATGTTCGAACTTCTAGAGTGGTCCTGAGGTTAATACGGGTCGACCGCAGACCCTACCAAGTGAGGTCAGTACCGGTCGACCAAACAGATTTATTGTTGGGTCTCATGGGCTGTCTCTCGTTTAATGTTGGGCCTATTGGCCTTACTGGGTTATCCAATATGATGAGTCCCCCCAACTCCCGATCCTGATCGAGCCTATCGACGAGAAGGGGCAGAGAGTTTATATTCAACCATAGTGGGTACTACGCTCGACTGGGATTTTTGAATTCTCGACCTAGATTTTTAAACTTTTGATCCAGGTTTTTGAACTACCAACCAGGGTTTGAGGCAATTTTTTTGCATTTAATGAGGCTATCAGTGCACAGAATATGAAGCATATTGGGGTAGGTTGTCATCATAGCAGTTACACGGATTTTCATGCACAACTGCCTATAAATAGGGAGATAAGTGGCTTCATTCACATTTTTGCTATTTGAATATTTGATCGAATTGCCATTTTTGAAGTCTTTCAAGCTCCGTGCTTTGTATTTGAGAAATTTGCACTATAAGTGTCTTTGTTATCCTTGTGTTTTTCTGCCTTTATGTTGTAGAGCCATGTTTGCTAGTTTGGGTTCTGATAGCACTAGGTTTGAAAATATGGCCCGTGGGGGGGATACTAAGGTTGAGAGCACGTCTGAGTTTAGTTACTCTTCAAGCGAAAACACTAGTTCAAGTAGTAGTAGTAGCTCTAGCGAAGTTAGGGCAGTGTTGGAGGGGGAGGCTAGCCCTATTGATATGCCTACTAGCTAAGGTCAATTATTTACCCCAGACTATTATACTGAAATAACCTCAAAAATAACTGCTGTCGATCTAGTACGGATTAGAGCAACGTATCATATTCCCAACAAGTATGAGATAGTAGCGCTTGGGACCTGGGATAGAATGCATCGACCTCCCTGGGGATTTATAACTATTTTTGAGGAGGGGTTGAAGTGTGGCCTAAGGTTCCCACTCGCCCAGTCCATAGTCAACCTCCTCGTAGGGTTAGGGGTTTGCATCACCCAACTCCTCCCTAATTGTTTTGCCATCCTGTATAGTTTTGCAGTGTTGATGCATCTCTTTGACCAGCCTGCCACTTTTGCCAATTTTTCAAACTTATTCCACCTTTCAATGTCTCGAAAGTCAGGCAGTAGCGAGGAGTTGAGTTTCTATTACCTCATTGCTCGACCCCGACGAAAGTTTTGGATATCCCCCTCGTCCTCTTACAAACAAGAGTGAAAAAAATATTATTTTTATATTCGGGGGTCGGGGGTGCTTGCTATTCAGGGGGGTTGGTGGAGGGGGCCCGTGGAGATGCCTGGTAACCAAACACCCAGTTGGCCCAATACCTTTATTTGGGACCTGATCGGGTTTGGGCAAATGGAGGCCTTCGTACTGACTCAGGAGAGGTGTTTGGTGCTGGCTGGTCTGTCCCCTGCCTTGCTCGACCTGCTTACGGGCAATCAACTAGATAAAAACTTTTTTCGAATGTTTTGATTGCATGCTATCTGTCTGCTTGAATATTATATTTATTTTCAAACTATTTGTAAGTGCAGATTGGAACGACATCATGGTTCGTAGCAGAAATGAATCGTAAGTCCAAGCTCTAAGGGTCGAGGCGCGTTGACAGTCTGCCGCCATTGCTCGATGTGGAGGTGCTGCTGAGCAGGCAGGCTTAGCGAGGTTGACATCTGAACCACCGCCATCATAAATTGAGGCGGCTCTTGAGACCCAGTCCACTCATCGGGAAGGGCCCAAACCGAGCAGCCCCACGGGTCAGGGCAAGAGGCAGCTAGTTGAACAAGGGGGGTCAGCTCCGAAGAAAGCTGTTGGGGGAAAGGGGAAGCAGAAGGTGGTGACAGGCTGGGACCTATTTGGAAAGGCCGGTGATGGCCCGATGTTCTGGCTCCCTCAACTATCTTCTCCGAGATTTGCTACGGATCGAGATCAGGATATAACTGACTCAACCTCAATCCTTGATGGGCGGCCGACTGCTTCTAACGCCCTTAAATGGATGACCTTAGGGCTCTTTTTGAACGACCAGCGAAAGTTCATGAACTTGAGCTAGCTCGGGACAATAAATGTAATGTCCTATTACTACAATGTAGTAGGTGCAAGATCGATAAGTTTTGATTATGTCTTTTCTGTTATGTTTCTATTGGCTTGAAAATGACATTGATGTGTTTTAGATAAGGTAGCTAGGCTACAATATGTTCCGACGGTCGAAGATGGCACTTGCTACCAAGGAGGAGCTGGAGGCTGGGGAAGAATTGGAAACTCTGAAGGTGCAACTCGAATCCTCCCAAATCCAGGTTGAGCAGCTGAATAAGAGGGTTGCTGACCTCCAAATGCAACCCGACACCAAGGATCAACAGTTGGTTCAGGCTGTCGAGGACCGAAGCCAAATGGATGATATCATTAAGAAAGCCCATCTCGACCTGCAGGTGAGCTTTAGCTCTGGTAGGGCCAAAGGTCACACGGAGGTGACCAGCCAAGCTAAAGAGGCTTTCCTTCGGCATCTGCCTGCAGTGCGGCATGAGGCTGTTGAGCAATTCGTGGTCAGCATCGCTTTCCAGGATGCCAGCATAGTTGCAGCCTTAGATAATGCCTGCGAAGCTTATCAGTGGGCTATTAAACAACTGGAGCATATAGGCTATTGCTTTCGTACTGAGGACAAAGACCAGATGAGTCTTCTGCTTAATGATAAGCTGAAGCCTTTTCCCGAGTTGGAGGAAGATGGCGCTGTGCGAGCTGCCGAGGGAAGGCCTGCTGTTGCCCACCCAATGCGCTACTATCGGAGGAGGAAAAGAAGAAGGCCGAGGTCGATGCCTGGCTAGAGCAGATATGTATCGAGTTTGGGTTCGCAGAGGATCTTGTTTTCGAACTAAGGGATGAACAGGTCGACCCAACGCAATACATGCTACGATCGACTAATTTTACGGGAGATCTTTCGGGACCGTCAGAACCTCCTCAGGTAGTCTCTCCGCTCACCTGTGCGGCACCTGAGCCAGATGCACATTAGGCCGAAGGTGGTCAAGAGGAGCCAGGCCAGCCCTAAAATCGATCTGGACCAGCTGTTTCTCTTTTTTTTTCTTTTTTGGTATATGTACTCTAGCAAAGAATCATCAATAAAGAACACATCTTTTCTTTCATTCTCGCTCTGCATAGTATTTAACTTCTGTTGTGGTAATGTGAAAAAATATTTGGTTGCTCATTGTGTTGTAATGATTTTGCACGACTGTGTTGTCAATTGCTTCATATTGATCTGCTCGACCCTTAGCGCTAATTGCCTTTCAAAAATAGTGGGGCATCCGTCAAGTATGGAGTTGATAAAAAGTGGATGGTCGAATAGATACAGCGAGGGGTCGCTTAATTGTCAACTATGGGGTTGATGATGAACTTAG
>JACGDI010005779.1:94147-114671 GCA_014898725.1 Jacaranda copaia
TCTCCTTGCATGTTGGCCAGCCTATAGGCATTATATTTTGCTACTTTGATAATGGAGTATGGCCCTTCGCATTTTGGTTTGAGCTTGCCCACATTCTTGGAGACCTCCACCTTTTTGAGAAAAAGATCCCCAATGTTGAAACGACGCTCTCTGATCCTTTTATTATAGGTCTGGTTCATCTTCGCTCTGTAGCACTATATAGTGTTATAGGCCTTCTACCGACGCTCATCAATAGTTTCAAGATCCAACTTCCTTTCTGACGTGTTTCTCAGTGGTTGGTAGTAGATGATATGAGCAATATGTAGGATCAATTTTGAAGGTACAATTGCTTTCAACCCAATACTAAGCTGTACGGGGTGTGATCAATGGTTGTTCGAGAAGTTGTCATATAAGCCCACAGCACGCTGGGCAGGTCGTCTGCCTAGTTTGCCCCAGTGTCCTGAATTCTGGCCTTTAATTGGTCGAGGACAATTTGGTTGGTTACTTCAGTTTGCCCATTTGATTGAGGATTGCCTACCGACGTGAAATATTGTGCGTTCCCTAAAGCCTCGCACCATTCTTGTGTACTCTTATTCTGAAACTGAGTGCCATTATCTAAAATAAGTACCTTGGGAAGCCCAAAATGGCAGATGATATTCCTCCAAATAAAACTTTTTATGGCCGTGTTGGTTATCTTAGGAATAGCCTCAGCTTCAACCCACTTAGTGAAATATTCGACTGCTAAGATTATAAACTTTCACTGCCCTATTGATCTCAGTAGAGAACCCACGATGTTGATTCCCTACTGGTCGAACGGCTAAGAAATCTGTACATTAACTATCGGTGCGGCAGGTTGGAATGGACTTGGCATGACGCGCACTTGCGTGCGAAATCTACTGAATCTTTCAACAATGTTGGCCATAAGTATTCGTACTTGATTATTTTATGGGCAAGAGACCTTCCTCTGGAATGGTTGCCACACATGCTCGCATGAACATCCTGCAACACTTCCAACGCCTGATCCTAATCCAAGCATCTCAAGGGGGGTCCAGCGAAGGATCTTTTGTACAATTGACCATGCTTATTGAGGGTAAATTTAGAGGCTTGATCTTGGAGGTGCTTTGCCTCATTCTTATTTTTAGGGACAATACCTTGGTTGAGATATAGTTTTATTGGAGTCTGCCAAGAAATAGACACCTCGTCGATGGCCGTTATAAGATTTTCATCATTCAGTATGATTGACGGCCTGTCTGAGACCAGAAATGTGATATTCTTGTCTCTTGTTCCTCTGATTGAGCTGGAAAACTTGGAAAGGGCGTTTGCCCGTTCATTCTCAGATCGAGGAACCTGGCTGAGAGTAAATCTTTTGAAAGATTGCTGCCACCTTTTCACCTCAGCCAGGTACCGGGCTATCAACTGCTCTTTGGCTTCAAAATTTCTCCCGACCTATTCTACCACTAATTAGGAGTCTGTGAATGTGATCAAGTGCTCAACCCCACGCTCGAGCGCCATTCTCATTCTTGCCAGTAGGGCCTTGTACTCACCCTCGTTGTTTGTTACTGTATAATCTAATTTGATTGCAAAATTATATTCCTCAGCATCTGGAGAGTGAAGAGCCACCCGGATGCTTTCCCCAAATGTGGTTGATGACCTGTCGACTTGCAGAGTCTAAACAAGAAGGGCCGTGATGCTTTGGTCGGGTAAATCGAGCCGCTCTGCAATAAAGTCGACAAGTACCTGAGCTTTGATAACTGTTCGAGGTTGAAACCTGATGTCGAACTCTTTGAGCTTGATCACCCACTTGGTCAATCTGCTTGACGTATCGGGCTTTGGCAACACTTGCCTCAATGGCTGATTTGTTAGCACTATGATAGAGTAAGACTGGAAGTACGGTCTCAACTTTCGAGGAGCAATCACTAAGGCCAATGCAAACTTTTCATTCTCTAAATAATTATGCTTTGGTCCTTGGGTGACTTACCGCAATAGTAGACTGGTTGATGATTACCATCCTGGGTCGATACCAGTACTGAATTGATTGACGCTTTCGAGACTGCTAAATACATCTAAAGCACTTTTTCCAGCTCGAGTTTTGCCAACATTGGGGGTGAGATCAAATATTGCTTCAATTCGATCAGCGCATGATCACACTATTTTGTCCACCAAAAACTCATCTTTCTGGCATTTTTGAGAATTTTGAAAAAGGGGAGGCTTTTATCGGCTAATTTCGTGATGAATCTCCCCAAAGCCATGATTCTCCCGACCAGCCTCTGAATTTTTTGAACCATTCTCGAAGGAGTGATATCTAAGACTGCCTGAATGTTTTGCGAATTGGTCTCAATGCCTCTCTGCCTGACCATATAGCCCAAGAATTTTCCTCCTCGGACCCCAAAAGTGCATTTGTTCAAATTTAGCTTCAATCCAAATGCCCTCAATATTTCAAAAGCATGACTGAGATCGAGTAAGTGGTCTTGGGCTTTTTTTCATCTTGACTATCATGTCATCGATATAAACTTCCATCAACTTTCCAATCTCATTTTTGAACATAAAGTTTACTAATCGCTGATAAGTTGCCCCGGTATTTTTCAAATCAAACAGCATGATAAGAAAGTAATAGACACCATTAAGAACAATAAAAGATATTTTATCCCTATTCTCGGGTGCCATGAATATTTGGTGATAGCTTTGAAATGCATCCATCATACTCAACAATTCACTCCTAGCAGTTGAATCAACTAGTAAATCTATCCGAGGTAGGGGGTAAGGATCTTTAGGGCATGCTTTATTCAAATCAGTAAAATCATTACACATCCGCCACTATCCCTCAGTTGTTAGGACTAAAACAACATTACAAAGTCAAGAGGGATATTGAATCTCTATAATGTACCCTGTATCTAAAAGTTTTCTAACCTCCTCCTTGATGATTTGTGTCCTCTTGCCATTGAATGTCCTTGTCTTCTGCCTGATCGGCTTGTATGAGGGGTCAGTGTTGAGGCGATGCACAATGACATTGGGGTCGATCCCTTGCAAGTCGGATGCCTTCCACACAAAGACGTCAATATTTCTTCTCAAGAAATCGACCATTAGACATTCCAAGTAGGGCCTTAAGTCTATTCCAATATGGGTTATCTTTTTGAGGTTTCGCTCTTCGAGCTCAATAGTCTTGAATTTCTTGACAAGCTCCACTCTGGTGTCTTTCGATTTTTGCTTTTTACTGACTTGGGACTCTTCGAGTTCCACTATAGAGGCATCCTCTGAAGTCTTCAGCTGTGGTTGAGTCTTTTGCTCGGATGGCTCGATCAAGATGTTGTAATATCTCCATGCCTCCTTCAGATTGCACAAGAGCTCATATGTGGCGGCTGGAACTAAAAACTTTACTTTCAAATGATGAGTAGATACGATGGCACGGAAGTCATTGAAGGCGGGTCGGCCAATGATGACATTATAGGTGAATGGGGCGTCAACCATAAGGTAATTCAGCATTAATGTTTTCCTTCAAGGAGCCTCCCCAAAAGATGTGCACAAGTTGATCGATCCCTTCGATATGATCTTCGACCCCCTGAATCCGACCAGTGGCATGCACATAGGTTGGAATTTCAACTTGCCCAAGTTCATCCTCTTCAAAGTGGATAAGAAGTTGACATTCGCTGAGCTGCCGTTGTCGATTAGAACCTTGCGCACCTCAAAGTTAGCAATTTTCACAAAAATGACCATCGGACAATCTATTTTGTGATCAATATTTTTGCCCTCAAGATGGGCTAGGTCAGCATCAGTAAATGAAATGGGCTCTGTGCTCATAGAGAGGTGGAAAGTTGTCTCCACAGGCGAGGTTTTATTGGACTTAAGCCTCCTCTATGTCTGCCTCCTAGTAGACTTAGAGTCCCTCCCAGTGGGACCTCCTGCAATCATGTCAATGACCCCTCTGATAGGTAGGCGATCATCCTGAGTGGGCTTTTTTTCTTTATCTTCTTTCCTAGGGCTAACCAACCTTTCTTTACGGGGAGTCTGGTCGGTTTTGCCCCTTTCAGTCTGGGCTTCCACGGTTATGTATTTTTTGAGGTGACCCTGCCTGATCAATCTCTCGATCTCATCTTGGAGATTGAAGCACTCATCGATGTCATGCCCTTTTTGTTTGTGGAAGTGGCAGTATTTCTTTGATTTTTTCATGGCTTTAGTCTTCGTCAATGTTTTGGACTTTTTGAGGAGGTTATCATGCTGGATTACGTACAAGACCTCCTTTCTCGGGATATTCAATGGCGTGTAGTCATGGAAGCACTTAATCAGAGATCAACCTCGCTCTTTGTGTTTTTGGTCATCTCTCTCCTTCTTTTTCTTCTCGACCTCGAAGGATCCAAACTTAAGCTTGTTTATTTCCTCCTGGGTCATATATCTTTCTACCAGGTTGAGCAGCTCCCATCAACCCGGGCCGTTCTCGCACCAGAGCATTGGTGTATTTTTTATGCTTGAGCCCTAGGAACAACACGTCGATCAGGAACTCAATCTTGGGATTATCAATCTTCAGGACCTCCGTATTAAATCTTATAAAGAAATCTCAAAGGGATTCCCCCTTATTCTACTTGACGGTATGGAGGTGGGTATGGGGGAGTTTAGCCTTTCTCCTGCTGGCAAACTAATGCAAGAATTTATCACATAGCTGGTCATAGGAATAAATCATTGACGACTCCAGCTTCACGAACTAGTCCAGTGCGATGCTTTGGAAAGTGGTCACCAGTATCTTGGCATTGATGAACTCATTGTGACCATGCAGCTGCATCATGTGCTTAAACTGCATAAGATGCTCATTGGGGTCAGTGGAGCCATTATACCTTGGGAGATCAATAGGGATTTTGGCGTCTACTGCGGTGGAGCCATTATAATTTCCTAAACAAATGGCGATCCTCTCTCCCCACGAGACCTTTGAGAAGTGTCCAAGTTTGGTGCCCTGTTGGTATTTCTCCTTGAGATATCATCAAGACGTCTGTTTAGCTGCTGGACCTAGTGGGATACTTTCTCTCACTTATCCTAATCTGCCTGGGTGGCGTTCTGATCATAAGCCAACCTTAGACACTCGACCCTATCGCACTGTGGGACTCGACTAGGCCGATGCGCCAGGTCAACAAATTTTCCTTTCTCTTTGCGGTAGTTACGCCTGGAGCGTTCGACCTTATCGCGTTGCATGGCTCGATTAGGTCTGGCATGATCCATTGAGTCCGCCACCTCCTCCCGTGCTTCTGGACGCCTTCTTTCTACCAACGGGTGTTTGGGACTGACTTCGTGCCTTGCGGGTGGCTGCCTGGCCTCTCGGTGGGAAGGATTGTTCTCTAGAGGCCTATTTTTTGATGGGGGCGGCTGCAGAGTTGCACTGGTGGCAGGAGCGGGCACTATGGTGTGCTTGTTCAGAACGTCAGATAATTGGGCTGATATCTAAGTGGAGATATGCTCACTTATCAGTTGCATCAATTGGGGCATGGTGAGCGTCACTAGCTGCTCTTAGGGGACTCTGGTGCCTGGGGCGTTGGTATCTTGTTGGGGGTTAGGGAGAGGTGGAAAAGTGGACCTCTGGTTCTCTTCCCTTCTAGATGCTACTCTGCGTGTGTTTACTATTTTCTCGTTGTAATCTCAAAGTTCCCACATATGGTGCCAAATGATGCTGCTTGAAGCTGCTTATAGAGGAAATGTGAGTTGTGTTATTGGTGAGTCGACCAGGGAGGTCGGGTATTCAGGATGGTGTATAACTTTGGGGCTTGAAATTTGCAACCATAATACACGTTAAACTAGTCGAGGTACCCCCGATGAAGAAACTTCGACGCTCAAATTAGTTATGATCGAGGTAGAGAGATCGAATAGAATATAGAGAATGTAGAGTTTGTAGTGTATAAGATATTACCTTGTGCGTGGTTGGGCCTAGAGTATTTATAACTTTCTGTGGGCGTGATTTTACCCAAGTACCCCTATCAGGTGTACTAACTTTTTCCCATGCTAGGGGGTTGGGAGTCATTCCATATCCAAATCACGGTACTGTGCTAGGTAACTAAATCTCCTATTTTTCCAGATGAATCGTGCTAGTAGGAGCACGTCTCTACCAAAATTGTTGGCAGCGGTTGCACCGACTGCCATGTGTCATTAGTGCAGAGAAACTCTACCTATCAGACTGATAAACATGGTGGGGATCCGAGTAAATGCCGGAGTGGTTTTGAGGTCGATTCATATCGATTAGACTCGAATGTTCGAACTTCTGGAGTGGTTCTCAGGTCGATATGGGTCGATCGCAGACCCTACCAAGTGAGATCGATATCGGTTGACCAAACAGATTTACTGTTGGGCCTCATGGGCTATCTCGTTTGATGGTGGGCCTGTTGGGCTTACTAGGTTATCCAATATCAAATATATTTTGTTAGCAAGTTTGAAGAATATGCAGAAAATAATAATTTATTTACTTTCATTTTAGAAAAAATAGAATTTTCAGTATATATTTATATATAAATGTTTATCTAATATATCTAATGATGATAAAAGAAAAGAATTTCCTAAAGGAGAAATTCATCTTAATTTGAAGGGATTAACAACCTAACTTAGGGGACCATTCGATTTGCACCATAGATAAAACTGAGGGATACGTGTCATCATCAAAATGAGCAAAACAAACAAAAGAATTGATGTACGATCTTAGAAGACAGACTATTGATCTCAAAATATGTGACAAAATTTAATCTATGATAGTAAAATACTCTCACCTATCAATATCCATGTATCTCAAGTAGAGGGGGATCTTTTTTTTTGGCAATCAATAGTATCAAACATTGAATTACATATTAGATTTCAACTCAACGTTTAATTGTAACAACCTCAAATTTATTTAATGGAATCTTATTTTCCTTATGTAATTTTGTAGTTGCTTTACAAATTTATTATTGATTTTGTTTTGTGCAATATTAATATCAAAATTGCATCTTATATTATTATATAGCATTTGTATATCGATTAAGTAATAAAAAATATATAAATGTGTGATAATAATTTTTAAAAATATATTTTTAATTGGTACAATCACATGAAGTGATTCACATCTTTTAGTAGTGTTTTTGAAGATATAAATACGAATCTTGAGAGCATGATTAACAAAGTTTTCAGTTGGGTCCCACTTTGCATGTTTGTCGTCTTCCTTGTGCTCTACACTTTCCCTCCAAGCCAAAACCCCTAAGCCCTAAAACAAGTCTCCATTTCTCAAAACCTCAAAATCCTGTCGTCTTCACTTCCCAGTTCCCACACAATTCTTCCTCAGCTCCAATCCACACACTTTAATACGTATTCATATCATCAAATGGTATGATATCATACAAGAAACAGTACCCTGAAACGAGCCCGCGTCAAAATACACAGACATTCTCATAAATGTTAAATATATCAAGAATGAAATCACTTCTCACTCTCAGCCCAGCTCTCTCCAGTTCCACCGCCGCAGCTCCTCTTTCCCTCTATTTCCACTCCCAAACCTCCGTTCTTCGCACAACCACGAAGATTGAACCCCTCAAGAACCCTAATTTCCCCCCAATTATTTCTGTAATTAATTCTCTGGCTAATTATTCAAAACCCTCTAATTCTAGTCGAAGTCGAGGCTTGTGCACTGAAGGTGGGAAGTCGGGCGAGATTCACTTAATTGTGGGTCCCATGTTCGCGGGAAAAACCTCCACGCTTCTTAAGAGAATGAAGTCTGAGAGCAGTAATGGCAGGTTGGATGGATATTCTTTTGTTTGTTAGTTTGTTAATTTGGATAAGTTAATGCATTTTCTTTGGTGAAGTGCTATGATTTAGTTAGTCTAGTATTTCTGTCGTTGCTCTACACCTATTTGATGTTGGATCTTGAAAGTGGTAGAATTAAAGTACACGCGAACGTGCCCTCTTTTATTTGCTGTTAGGCCATTGATAAGTTGGGATTTATATTCTTTAGTTCAAAAGTTAAGATTGCGAGCTGTTTTGCGATTCATGGTTGAATTATATTATCACTTTTGAGATGTTCCCAGATTTCAGGGCAACAACATGGATGGTTCCTGCCATTTGGACAGAACGTTAAAGGATCTCTGTTTCACGGGGAGAGTTAAAGAAGCTGTTGGAATATTGTGCTGCACAGGAGTGCAAGTACATTCTGAAACGTATTCACTTGTATTGCAAGAATGCATTTTTCGGAAAGAATATAGAAGGGGCAGGAGAATTCATTGGCAAATGGTGGTTGTTGGATTTTTTCCTGATGAATATCTGAAGATCAAGCTTTTGATATTGTATGCAAAAGCTGGAGATTTGGATACTGCCCACGTTTTTTTTGACATGCTGCTAGTGAAAAATTTGATTTCATGGAATGCAATAATTGCAGGATATGTGCAAAAGGGGCTGGAAGAGGTGGCCTTGAGTTTTTATCACAGAATGAGACAATATGGTTGGATGCCAGACCAGTATACATTCGCGTCTGTCTTTAGGGCCTGTTCCTCGCTAGCCATCCTGGAACAGGGCAAACAAGCCCATGGCATCTTGATTAAGAGTCAAATTAGTGGAAATGTTGTAGTTAATAGTGCACTTATGGATATGTATTTCAAATGCAGTAGCCCCAATGATGGGTTTCAAGTATTTGATAAATCTTTGGAAAGGAATGTTATAACCTGGACTTCTTTGATATCTGGATATGGCCTCCATGGGAGATTATTTGAGGTTTTGGATTCTTTCCATCAGATGATAAATGAAGGCTTCAAGCCAAATCAAATAACATTTCTTGCAGTACTTTCTGCATGCAGCCATGGAGGATTGATGGATGAAGGGTGGGGATATTTTTCATCAATGATGAGAGACTATGGTGTTCAGCCAAGAGGAAAACATTACGCAGTCATGATTGATCTTTTGGGGCGTGCTGGTAGATTAGATGAGGCTTATGCATTTATTCAAATGTCACCTTGTAAAGAGCACCCAGCAGTATGGGGTGCTTTACTTGGTGCATGTAGAATTCATGGAAATATGGACATGGTAAAGCTTGCTGCAATGAACTTTTTTGAGTTGGAACCAGAAAATGCTGGGAAGTATATAGTTTTGTCTAATGCTTATGCAACTTTTGGGTTATGGAAAAATGTTGCAGATATTAGGAGTGTAATGAAGGGATCTGGGATAAAAAAAGAGCCTGGTTATAGCATGATAGAGTTACAGATGGAGGTCCATTTCTTTTTTATGGGACATAATACTCATAAGCAAACTGAGCAAATACATGGGTTGATTAGAGACTTGACTTGTATATTGAAAGATGTTGGTGATGTTCCTGACTTCAATATCGAACTGGGGCCACTTGCAGTTTGTCTATGAGGATCATGTATCTGCTAACCTTTAGTATCTTAGAAAGTCAAGGATCTGAGTTGAGCTGCATTTTTGTCAGTAAGCTTAAATGTTTATCAGTGGGTGAGACGTGGAAATGTCAGGTGAATGTGCTATCTTTTTCAGTAAGCACTGATCCATCCCAACATTTGTACTACAACATTAAAGAGGAACACGGAGCACTTTGTTGTTATTTTCAACTAACTGTCAAGAAAGATGGCGTCATGGATGATATATAGGGGTGGGGGTGACATTCATATTTTACTTGCTTGGCCTTCTCAGTTTTAACGTGCAAGTGAGCTATTACGTGCAATATCCTAATGGAAAAGTTGCAGATAAGAGGTTTTATTGATAGGTTTCCTATAAGGTGACACCTCTGGCACCATTTCTAGATGGCCAGATATTGCCTTTCATAATTGTTGAAGGATTGCTAGCTTGCATTATAATATTCTTGTTTAAGAATTCTTTGTTAGCTGTTTAGTAAGAGAGGAATGAGTACTTTGCTACTGTGACCATATGATTGTCACTTTGAGCCTCAAGAAGCGTTACCCTAAATCTGCCAACTTTGATGTTCATGTTTCATCATGCTTGACGGCACCTTATTCTGTTTTTATGTATTTGGTAACTGTGCTTTTAAGGTATAATCTTCTATTTGCATGTATTGATGTAACATCAATACTTACTTTGACCTGTAATTTTGCAGGAATGCGGCAATAATAAAATCAAATAAAGATTCTAGGTATGGGTTGGACTCTATTGTGACTCATGATGGAGAAAAGTTGCCATGCTTGCCATTAGCAGATCTGTCGTCATTCCAAGAAAAGCTGGGTGCCGAAGCTTACGATAAGGTATTGCTCTTGACTACAATTGATTCAGTTTTCCATAGTTGGTTATTCTCATGTGGATGTTGTTGCTATCTCTTTTAACTTGAGAAGTACTTATCGGTTTTCATATGTGAATTAAAGCAGTTAATTTGCAGCATTCTTGGCAAAATTCCAAAATTCTTCCATGATAATATATGTTCTAATTTTCTCGTTTCCCAATAACAGCTAGAGGTGATTGGCATTGATGAAGCTCAGTTCTTCGAAGATTTATATGATTTTTGCAGCAAAGCTGCTGATCGTGATGGGAAGACTGTAATAGTTGCCGGCTTGGATGGCGACTATTTGAGGTAGCACTTTATTTTAGTTTCCTGAGATGCGAACATATGGCTGGAAGACTCTTTTCTGTTGTCTTGGACTAGTATTAACATGCTTAATGTCCAAGCTGATGCATACTATGATTTGATTCAATTTCGCTTTTCTTTTTCCCTTTTTGGTCATTGGCAGAAGGAGCTTTGGTTCAGTACTTGATGTAATCCCAATTGCTGATTCTGTTACTAAGTTAACTGCTCGATGCGAGGTATGTGGTAATCATGCTTTCTTTACTTTGAGGAAGACAGATGAGACTAAAACAGAACTTATTGGTGGGGCTGAAGTATACATGCCTGTGTGCCGCAAGCACTATGTAAGTGGACAGGTGGTTAAAGAAGCTACCAAGGCTGTCCTCGAGTCTCAAAACAGACAGATTAGCTCGGTTTTATAGTCGGTTCTTCTTGTTTTGTAGTGGAATCGGGTGTTTTTATATATACATTGGAATCTGCTTGTATTAGGGTTGTGATTAAAATCGGGATTCTTCCATTCTGTCTAGAATTTACTCTGATTGTGTATTAATGCTTCAATTTGATAAAATGGAGGTGTATTATATCTGGTGCTCTATCCTTGTCTTGATTTTTCTTTCTCCTCAAATGCAGTTCTGTGAAAACTTACATGAGTTTGCTTAGGAGAGCTATTTATTTTGTCCAAATGATATCTGATAACTATGTAGATCTGGATAGGCCAACCAAAAATATTTTAAAATTTGTCATGTAACAGATCATTCTAAAACATCAAACTTGTTATGTAACTAAACATTATTTTAACAATCAATTTTGAATAAAAAGTAATCTAATTTAATTCATCCCGACATCACGATCTTTACTGCAGAAAAGTAATTGAGACTTAGAACTGAGGAGTAAAAACCCGACCAAAATGCACATGCTTTCATTGAGAGTCGAACTCAAGACCTCCCGCTTACTAAACGGGTGCTCTAACCAACTGAGCTATGAAAGCTTTGGGCTGTAGCTGTCCTGTAATTATTTTTCACATAAGTTTCTTTAGAGTTGCAATAGAGCGAATTTTAATTCGAATCTGATTTAAATTCGTTCCGATAATTTATAATTTTAAATTGATAAAAGATTCAACAGATATAATTTGATTAAAAAAATTCATAATTCAAAATAAATAAGGCGAATATGGATTTGACTCGATTTGATTCATTAATAATTCGAATTCATATTATATATATTTATACATTGGGTTTTATAGTGACGCTAAAATGAATTTTTGTAAAAAAAAATAATGATCTCCTATACAATATATTAAATCAATTAATTTTCATATAAAATATTAGATTTGAAGGTTATTTACATCATAATTGTATCACTTATTTCTCTATTGTTATAACGAAAAATGATGTAGGAAAAATAATGATCAGGAGCTAATGTTGTGATATAAAAGAATGCAATGCAAATCTCAATTTGATCGAAATGAATTTATTTTTTTATAAAACTTTAAGTTTATAATTAATTGATTAAAAAATCAAGTATATATGCATTTATCATGTCAAATAAGTATTATTATCAACAGTAGAACCTAAAATATAATGATATGTAAATGAATGTGATTAAGTTATATTCTATTATTGCTTTTATATGATAAATAGATTTAAAAATTTGTTCGTTAGTATGTTGTGTGTATGTTTTTTTAAAGATGAATGTTTTGGATTTAGATTCTATTAATTTTTTAGGAAAATGACAAATATATAATTTTCGGGAGCATTCGGATTCGGATCTTTTTCCTAATATCTGATTTTTAAATGAATTTGGATATAATTATAACAATCAAGATCTTATAGAATTTTTGATCGAATATGACATATCATTATTATATTCGAATTTGAATCTAACATGATTCAAATCAAATCCGATTCATTGACAGTACTAGATTTCTTTAATCTAAACAAAACATCGACAACATTCATATACCTGGGGCATTAGTTGGGGGTAGTAGCTTTCATTGGACTTTAATCCCAAAGCACCTTCCGTAGTATAAGAAACAGTTCACATAATCTTTAATATAATAAACTGAGTGCAACTACTATTTAGTCATTCAACATTTTGTCAATAGCCATATCAAAATTTCATTAGAATCATTCCAGAAACTTGAAATAATGCAAAAGTACACTGCTCACCGCCTCGTAATGCTACAGATAATGATCAGTTCAAAAGACTACAACAGAGAACCAAAATTTTCAATGCTACAACAGTAACTTTCATATATATATATATATATATATGTATCCCTACAACAACCGGTTCCATTAACAGCAGACTTCAATTCATCCATCACCTCGCAGTGGCTTTCCCATTGATTGAACTTTCCCATTAGAGTTGAACATCACCGTCTGAGAAGACGGAGCACATTCCTTCCACCTTTTGTCCGGTTAAGTTTTTTGTAATAAGGCTCATAGGATTTGGAAAGAGAATTATAAAGATAGCCAAAGCCAAGTTCCTGAAGCAGGAAAAATACAAGAGCTTGGTTAAAAAAGCTGTAGAAAAATACAGGCTAGTAAATTAGTATTATAAATAAAACATGATTCATGTACCTTAGTCTTCTTTAGAGCTGTCTGAATGACATAATTTCCAAACTGATCTTTAGCTAGTAGAAAAGGTGTTCTAGGACGCATTAATATTTCCTGAACCACTGAGATTAACCCAATGGTGGAAGATTCCATGCATTCTTCTACAACATGACTGCCTCCTTGTTTCTGTGCTAGTTGTACAAACTGACTTTGTAGCCGACACAATATCTTATAAGTAACATTGATGTCTCCAAGGGACAGTACTTCCTGAACAACATAATTCCTGGAGAAAAAGGTCATCAATGGAGCATATTAGTTTTAAAGGAAAAAAAAAACCCAAAATATTGTCCTAGTGAAGTAGAAGCAGAGTTTTATTAGTACCCATATGGATCATTTGACAGATAATCTGAGACATTTGCAATACGATCGAGAAGCCTTTTTCTTTCTTCACCAGCAATATATTTGATGCAATTATTCAGGGATAAGCATCCCACTTGATGTATGGCCAATTCTTTGTAATGAAGTATTGCCTTTTCATAGAGTATCTGAGATCACGTATCACCACATGGTATACATGAGAATTAAGGAAAGTAATATTGCCTATTTTAATCCTTCGCGTCTTTTTGTATTATCGTTATGATAAATTGAGTTACACATATTACCAAATGGAACTAGGAGAAGTACTGCAGAAGAAGCTAGGGAGATGGAATGACCTTAGTAACCTTGCGTCCAAAGAGGATTAGGCACTCTTTAATTACAGTCCTGGCAGTACGATGAGTCATTATATCCCAGAATCTAGTTGCCAGAATTCTTGTCAAGGCAAAGGCATGAAATGACGACTTCTTCGACTTTTGGATGAGGTTGATGATGGAACTTGCTCTGTCAGAAGGACAAAGTCATTAGTTCACCACAGTGATCAGTTTATGCATGTTGGTCAACTAAGTACACCATTCAAAGTTTTAACAACAAAAAGAATGCAATGAAAGCATAACAGGTACTAAATTAAAGTTTAAGGATCTTCGGTTACCCTTCTCTGCAGAATGCTGCATTTATGAACAATTCCCTCTCCAACAAGATCTTTCGAATAACTAAATTTAACTGGCCCTCTTCGCGTGCATCATCAAGCTTGTAGAACAGAAAATACATCAATGCATCGACCTGCGCAGAAGCCTTGCCTCCTTTTTGATTCAACAGGCATCCGGAAGTCCTCCTCAGATCATTGTTTGTCGCATAACCAGAGTAGAGTCCATTTTTCAAGACTGGAGTATTGCGGTTAGACTTGACAAAACTAGAGATTGATGGGCAATCGCGGGAAGATTTCATTGTTGATTGTCCACTTGAACTTCCGACAGCAAAACTTAAACGTTCTGGTGCAGAGGAATCCAAATCCCAACCCTTATATTCCTTGGAACCCATGAGAGTAATCTTTTGCCCACCATTATGCACACTTGGAGCAGAGGAATCTTCTGCAAAAGAACAATAAAAAAAAGGAAAATCAATCAATTTTCAAACTCCTTCAATTATGAGTGTCCACAAATAGACACACTTTTCTCTTCTCCTCCCTTTCTTCCTTTTTTGGAACACACGTCAAGACACGCGCGCACACACATCCAAAACAGGCATGAGCGGAAATTATTTGAAGAAAGAATCAAAAAGAAAATTTGAAGTAACTGATTACCAAAAGTCATAAAGAAGTGAAAACCCCAGATTCTGTCATGATCAGCAGCAGACATTTTCGAGAACCATTGCGTCTTGTCAGAGGTTTCTTGAGCCTCAAGCCGTTGATTCTTGATTTTCTTGTACTTTTCTTCTTCTTCCTGGGCAATCTTACTTTCAGAAGGGTTGGATTCCTGCCCAGAAGAGCCATCGTCTCTCAATTCGCAACTTATGCAAGACAGAAGAAGATCTTCTACTTCATCACCAACAACCCCAGAAGGGTTTAGTTTTTGCCGATTCTCGAGGGTTTCAGAAGCTGAATACTCCATGCATGCAAGGAGGAAGAACATTAATGATCAAGAAATCTCTGTACGTAGAAGAAAAAGGAAGCCGTAACAGAGTATATATTTATATAAATTCTTGGCTTTCTAATTACATTTCCTAGTTGGATTTGGAATCTTGAATTATCAATGACCGTATCGATCACGCGGTGCAAATCTTACAGAAGTCTTGTAAGATTAGAATTACTACTTTCCTTAAGTGGATATAACCGTTGCTCCTCAATAGAATCTTTTGGAGATTAGGAGTCTTTATTAAGGACTTGAACGTTTTAATTATAGTAAAACAATGCCTTCATCGTGGCTTCTTTAGATTTGGCATACAGAGAATTGAGATTTTAGATAAAACCGGGAGTTATGACACAACTTAAAATTCAGAGAGTTATGACACAGCTTAAAATTAACAACTAATTAACAATAATTAATGTTTGCTAGTTTGTGTTATTGAGTTAATAGGATTTTTTATTTCTATATGTATAATATTTAATTCATAATTAATTTAGGTTTTATATAAATATAATATATATTTGTTAAAACGAAGTTTTAATAGTCAAATGTCATATAGAATATGTATAATATGCATATTAAATATTTCACGTTACAAGTACGGATCTTGTTTGTTAGATTCAAAATATGTACAAAACATTTTCTGTTCTTATATACTTACACAATGTGCGCTTTAACTGGCACATGTCATGTTCATATTTCAGATAGAAAGAAAATGTCTGATTAAAATTCATTTAATTTTGATTCAAATTATCAATATTTAGAATTTTTGAGTTTTTTTAATTAAACTAAATAAGATTTAATTGGTGGTTAATATATTTTAGTTAGACATCTATTTGTGTCACTTAAACATTTTCAAATTCCTGTAACCATTTTTTTATTTATCTCTAGTACAAATATGTGTATGCACACACACACACACATACAGATATATATATATATATATATATTTTATTATATCTACAAAATCTCTTCATTTCATGCCCTCATTACAAATTTTCTTGATCATTAAAACACTTTAGTTCAATAATTTTTTTTAAAAATTTTTTCTGATATCATGGATAACTAATTTTAATCATATTTTATTATTTAATTAAAAAGTGCTAATGTCAATAAATAAAAAGCTGAAGGTCTCATTAAAAAAAAAGGTGCAAATAGCTAGTGAATATTGATAACATAAAAAATACAAAGACAAATGTAAATACCGGATAAATGAAAAGTGAAGTTGCTATAGGCTGCAACGCGTCGTGGCAATGTGAGGTTAGAAATATATAAAAAGGTGCTTAACTAAAATTCACTTAATTTTGATTCAATTATTTATTTTTATACTTTAAAATTTCCAATTAAATTAAAAAATGTTCATTGGTGTATAACATATATTAGCAAGACGCTTATTTGTCCCTTCTGATAAAAAATTAAATTGAATTTTTATAAGACATAATGATTTGTGATTTTGCAAATAAATTTTCTTCTGCAATTACAAAATCATAAATTATTTGTAAAATTACTTAACACGTGTTGGTTGATAAGTTCGCTCTAAAACTTAATGAATAGGTTAGCCTTAAGGTCCGTTAGTTCCTTTGGCCTCGAGGCATAGAAAGTGGTGCGGAATTCGGGATATTCCCCGCTAGCCACAAGCCAGTTTTTTCATTTAGGTGAACCTTAATCTAGCAATATCAAAAAATGATTCTCAACAATTTCAACAGCAGAGATTGTAGGACATGAAATAAAACTCCATTAATAAAAATTTAAAAAAAATTAGAAAAATGATTGAGTTCATTACATCACGTGCCTCTTACTTCCCTAGGTATAATTTAGCAAACTTGACAGCACAGTACTCATCTCCCCTACAATGCCTCATATGATCATCTCTTCCATTGAAGCTACAGCAGTTAGTTATAACTCTCATACATTCCCACAAAAATACTACACTTCCATTGATTGAACATCAGCCTCTGAGAAGACAGAGCACTCGTCTTCCGCCTATGGTTTGGCTGAGTTCTTGGTAATAAGGCTCAAGAGATTTGACAAGAGAGTTATAAAGACAGTAAAATCCAAATTCCTGAAATATAATGGGGAAAGAAAGGGGGTAGGGTGGGGTTTAAGTGGTTAAAAATGATGCTAGAAAAATACAGGCTAATAGTATAAGTAAAACATGAATTATATTACTTGTACCTTAGTCTTCTTTAAGGCTTTCTGAATGACATAGTTTCCGTACAAATCTTTAGCAAGTAGTGAAGGTACTTTAGGACACTTCAGTATTTCCCTAACCACACGGATTGAGCCAAGCTCCATGCATCCCTCTACAACCTTACTCCCTCCTTGCTTCAGTGATAGATCTACGAACTGGCCTTTGAGCTGAACCAATATCAAATGAGTAGAATACATGTCTCTAAGCTTTAGTACTTCCTGAACAACATAGTTCCTGGACAACAATAAGGCCATCAATATTGGAGCATATCAGTTTTGAAAGAAAAATTGAAGTGTTGCCCCAGTGAGTAGAACCAAAATTTTATCATCATTATTATTAGTATACCCATATGGATGATTTGAGAGATAATCTGAGATATTTGCAATACAAAAGAGAAGCTTTGATCTTTGTTCGCCAGCAATATATTTGATGATGCGTTCATTCAGAGATCTGCATCCAACTTGATGTGTGGCTAATTCTTCGCAATGAAGTATTGCTTTTTCATAGAGTATCTGAAATCAACAGAGTAGCAAAAATCAGATATGTATCATGTGTGTAGCTATATATATATGTTCCAAAATTGTGAATACAACTAGGAAGAGTACTGCAGAAGAAGCTGGCCGAGAGATGGGATTACCTCATTAGGCTTACTTCCAAAGATCGTTAGGCACTCCGTAATTACGTTTCTGGCTGTATTATGAGTCATTATGTCCAAAAATCTAGTTGACAGAATTTTTGTCAAGGTGAAGGCATGGTGGTAGACACGGTGCGGCGACTTCTTGATCTTTTTGATGAGATTAAGGACAAAAGTTACTCTGTCAGAACGATAAATTAAGTCATTAGCGCACCATAGTGATGATCAGTTTATATATGTGCGTTGGATCTTACTAAGTAGACTATCTCAAAAGTTTTGACAACCAAAAGAATGCATGCAATGGAAGAATGAAAGGTAAATTCGAGTTTAAGGATCTTTGATTACCCGTTTTTACAGAATGCTGTATTTATCAACAATTCCTTCTGTGACAAGATTTTTCGAATAAGTAAATTCAACTCGTCCTCTCCGCGTGCATTAGTAAGCTTGTGGAACAGAAAAAACATCATTGCGTCGACCTGTCCTCTTTGATTCAACAGGCAATTAGAAGTCCTCCTCAGATTAATATTGTTGGTTGTATTAACAGGATAGAATCCATCAGACAAGAGTGGAGTGGACAGGCTGACAAAATTCGAGCTGCTTGATGGATAATCGCAGAAATTAGATCTCATTGTTGTTGATTGTCCACTCGAACTTCCAGCGGCAAAACTTGAACTTTGTGGGGCAGATGAATCCAAATGCCAATTATTATATTCTTGGGAACCCATGAGAGTATTCTTCTGCCCACCATTATGGCGGACATTTGAAGTAGAGCAATCCCCTGCCAAAGAACAATCAACAAATTAAATCAATTTTCAAATTCCAATTGAATTATAAATAATTTTCTCTTCTCATCCCTTTAATTTCTTCCACCCTTTATTGAAACCCACAGCAGGTATCATGAATACAATTAAACAAAAGGATCACATCAGAAGAAAATTTTGAGTAAACTGCTTAATTACCAATAGTCATAAGCCAGTGATAACCCCAGATTCTGTCGTGATCAGCAGCAGACGTTTGGGAGAACCATTCAGGGTTACGAGAGGTTTCTTGAGCCAGCTGTAGCCATCGATCCTTGATTCTATTGGAGTTTTCTTCTGCTTCTTCTTCTTCTTCAGTTGAGAAGATGGTGGAAATTGATGGTGGGGCAATATTCTCACTTTGAGAAGCGGAGCCTCCCAGCCCAGAAAATCTGATATTTACACTGTTGCTCAATGCAAAACTTTCAAAAGACAGAAGAAGAGCTTCAGCGTCATCAACAACCCCAGAAGGGTTTTGCAGATGCTTGGAGGCTTGAGAAGCTGAATTCTCCATGCACGCAAGGAAGGATAATTAAGAACAATGATAAGAGTTAAATTAAAGGCTGTACAAGAAAAAGGATAATCTTTTGCAGTCTATATATACACAACTCCGTGGGTTTCTGTTTATGTTTTCTAGTTGGAGTTGGAATGGAGAACCATAAATTAATCGCCATAATCTTACGGAAGTCTTGCAAGATCATATAGAATTACGACGACTTTCCTTGTTAGGTTGATATATGGATGGATGATGGATACACCCTTTGCTCCTCAAATAGAATCTTATTTGGTTTAGGAGTCATAAAGAGTTTGAATGTGTTTCAATTATAGTAAAACACTTTTCTTCTTTTCTTCTTCTTCGCTTCTTTAGATTTGGTTTGCAGAGACTGAGATAAAAGCGGGATACGGTATAATGACAGACTTATTAAACTTGCTGGAGTCAAGCTCCAATTAAGTCTCTAACCGACTAAAACTTTTGAACAATAAATTAAAGAAAAAAGAAATGAAAATACACATGGCAAAAATTATAAATTGACCTTTAATATTCATGAGTGCTTTATAAATTTTTTTATAAAATTATAGCAAAAAGAATCACCTCATTAATATGTAAATGGATAAAATATGAGTCTATATGTATATATATGCATAAAACTTATATATAAAAGAATTGTCGAGAGCAAGACTACGGCTTATTTTGATACTAGCACGTATTTCGTGCTATGTAAAAATTAAATTAATTATAATTAACAATATAATTTATATACAATTATAACACATATACTTTTATCTTAGTTTGGTTAATATTTTTTAAAATAACATATATTTTTCCAAACTTTTATTAGCCTAAATATATGATCAGCACCTTCTTAGTCTAAAATAGCTTTAAAATTTTAGAATTCTAAGCTTTTCCAACCATTTTTAGCCCATCAATTTTGTTCTCCATCATTTTCATTTATTTTTATTTTCCAACAAGTACCCTGTAAGTCTTTTTTATATAATGTTTTCTTTTGTTGATAAAGTGTGTGTTATCTATAGAAATTTTGACGGTTTTTTGATTTTTCACAAAATAATCTTTAAGTTCATTTTATAGAAATAAAATTTCGTATTGAATCACAAATTCAGGTTTTTAAATACATTGTTCATTTTGCTCGACCATATTATTGTTTTTCTCAATATTTTACCTTTTTACATCAAAATTTTTCTTTAATTATATCTAAATTCACAATAATATTTATATTATGATATTAATATATAAGCTAATAAAATAGGGGGAAAATATTTATTCTTAATATTTTTAAAAATAAAACTGAATTTCTTCATATTAATTGTAAAACATGAAGGTCAATTACAGATGGGGGGG